>CAEGAE010073048.1:0-24155 GCA_903067095.1 Girardinus metallicus
GAGAACCCACGCATGCACAGGGAGAACATGCAAACTCCGTGCAGAAAGACCGGGGCCGGGAATCGAACCCAGAACCTTCTTGCTGCAAGGCAACAGCTCTACCAACTGCGCCACTGTGCAGCCCCTCATCTTATACAATGACACAATAATGAATGTGTTGACTCAGAACTGAAACGTTGCAGCTGTTTCCAAAATATCAAAACGATCATCCTGATCATCAAATGAGTTATTATGAGACAAAAAAGAAATTAGTCATTGGTAAAAAAAATTCAAAGCAGCAGTATAATTAGCTCATAAATCTCAAACCTGATTATTTAGAATATATTAGAAATAGGCAAATGTGTTGAAAATTATATTATTGTTGTGGGAATAATGCTTTCTATTTTTCATTTTTGATTCCTTTGCAGCCAAAGGACAAATTACTTGCTGGTCGGCAGCGCAGATGGAGTTCTGAGTGTTTATGAGGAGTCTGTGCTCATGGTAACCATTCACTCAGAACCGTCGGGTCCAGTCTGTTGTATGGTGATCACAACTGTCTGCTCTCCTCCTTCCAGCAGGAGAATGGCCAGCCAGTGAAAAGCTTCACCGTGGGAAACGGCAGCACTCCACTCATGTGTTTGGGCCAGTCTACCCACTCACTGGACAGCAGGTTGGTCTGGGCTGGCTGCGGGACCAAGATCCTCTGCTTCTCAGCTGACTACGACGTCTGCAAGTCCATCGACACGAAACCGAACCTCATCTTCCGGTGAGTCTCATGTCTGGACCAAACTATACTTTGTTTATTTATTTTGGATATTTAATATGCCTTCCAGTTCCAGTGTTGATGTTTATTAGAATTAAGTTTATCGATCTTTGAGAATGTGTTCTTGCATCTTTATGCCACTGCCATTATATAACTTGAAAACGGTCTCAAAACAACAATGTTATTGTTCATCGCAATAACTTCTGGGACGATTTATCGTCCAGAAAAATTTGTCATCATAACGGGCTCAGTGTCTATTTAAAGGGTTTAACAGATATTCACACTCATGTAAGTTGGAGTAACAGTGGTGCTGCATGTACCCCACCCTCCTCCAGTCAGCAGCTGGGTCAGAGCAGCGAGGCGTGCGTCTCCCGCATGGTGGTGGACAGACACGTGTATCTCAGCAAAGCCAGCACTCCGACCGTGGAGGTGTGGGACAAGAAGAGCGAGAAAATGGTGGACTGCATCGACTGCGCTCAGATCATCAGGTACTATCCGTTGCACTTTGATTGAATCCGTTGTGAATCGGGCAGTAACCGGGCCGTCCCTCACAGGCGGGACGGTGGAGCGGAGCCGCCCTTTGAGGCTTTGCCCTCCTGGGCCACGGTGAAGACCTTGATGATGCAGAACACCGCAGCGCTCTGGATTGGCACTAGAGGGGGCTACCTGCTCCTGCTTGAGCTCTCCAAGCTCCAGGCGCTGCACGTGGTGGCACCGACGTGCGACTCCATCCGTGCCATCGTCTCTGCAGTCATACGTGGGTCATCAACTTTTTACACAGATTTCACTGCACGCACTGCAAAAACACAAAGTATTTTTGGTCTAGTATCTTGTGCAAATATCTTGGTGCACTTGAAATAAGACAAAACTAACTCAGAAGTACCTTTTCAGCAAGACGTAGGAGCTTGTTTTAAGTACATAATTCCTTAATATTGATTAAAAAAAATACAAGTAGATTATTTCACTTGTGACATAGGAAAAACCAGTACTTTTTGAACAATATTTCATAATTATTTACTTCAAACAAGGTCCTATACCTTGCTGAAAAGTTACTTTTGAATTAGTTTTGTCTTATTTCAAGTGTACTGAGATAACTTAACTAAAAACTAGACAAAAAAAAACAACTTTAAGACTTTGTGTTTTTGCAGTGTAGGTTTATTCTTTGGGAACAATGTGTATTCTATTATCTTCTATTTGGAATATGAAGCAACATTAGACCCTCATCTGAAATATACTGAAAATAAAACTTTTGGGTTAATGGCTTAATCATGACAGAGTTTAACATTACGCAGGAAGTTTGCTAAGTTTTGCCTTTCTAAGTTCCAACAAGAACACAATGTTTCCTGAAGCGTCGTGTTCCACAGCCTGAAGGTTAACTCACCACCGCCTCAGATTCAGAGCAGCTCCTATCTGCTGTGCAGCAAGGAGAGCGTGAGAACAAAATGGTGAAAAAAAACAAAACAAAACAAAAAAAAAACATTATTAAGCAGCTGGCTTTTTGTTTGGCTTTTACAGTCACCGTCTCTCTGAGCGTTACGTGCAGACGAGTCGATGAGCCACACGCTGGGAGTTTTGTCCGTGTGTAACGGTGTTTGCACAAATGTTTCTTTTTTTTTTTCTTTCCTACAATCAGAGTCGATGAACTGGAAGAACGTGGTGCTGGTTTTGGGCCGGAGGCTCCCACGAGACAGGAACCGGGACGGTGAGCGTCCTCGTTTGGCCCCGCCGCTTCTCTGTAAAAAAAAAACAAAAAAAAACTGTGGCTCTCTCTGCAGAGAGTGACACGTGTCTGTGTGTGTTTGTTTGCCGTCTCTCAGATGAGGAGTCGGTGCTGATGGCGTGGAACAGCATGCTCCCTCTGGAGGTCAAAGACCTGAAGAAGCACTGTGAGCAGAGGGAGCGGACCGCAGCCAGGATGAGAGAGCAGCTCCACCTCGCCTGAGCGACAGGTCCTAGTCGGCTCTCGTTGTTCTGACCTCTGCGTTGCATGTGTTTCATCTGAAGATTTGCTGAATTCGAGCTCAGATCAAGTATATCCTTATTTCTAAAAACCGATACCGGGGTGCAGGCGTGGAGCTCGGCCTTGGTCCTCGCTTCGTGTCCTGGCCTGCTGACCTTTACCGCATGTCTTCTCCCGCTTTCATTACCGACTTTCCTGACTGGCTCCTCTCGAATAAAGGCCGCCTGAGCTAAAGAAAAAAGAAAAAAAAACTTTTAAAATAATTTTGTGTTTGATTCATTTTTCCTGGAAGAATTATCACATAATCACTACTTCATTCTCCTAATATACAACTTATGCTTTTAGTATTATGATGTCATTCTGATAATATTATGACTGTATTTATCAGGATAAATTATGACTTTATCCTGATAATGACTTAATTCCCGTTTTATTCGGACCTTATTCCAGTAATATGACATTATCCTTACATAATTACAGCTTTATTCTCATTATGTTTGGACTTCATTGCTGTATGACTTTTTTCAGTTATTCTTGTATGGCTTTTTATTTCAAAATGAAAAACAAGTCTTAGCCTGGCCCTAATACTCCGTCATAGACGATAGCACACCGCGGCAGTAAAATTATTATTAAAAGCCCAAAATATAATATTCCTGTCTCCAGTTTGTGGAGGTATAAGTACTCAAAAGTGTCCTTCTTACTATAGAAAAGCAATTATTGTGAACGTTTTGTTTGCTTCTGATTGTTCATGTAGCAACAACAATAATAGTGACTGAAATCTCACCTCAGTGTTTTGTTTTAAACAGAGGAGTCAACCAAAGGGATGAACTCTTCAGCTGCACTGAAGAGGATGTTTTACCTCAGCGCCTGACAACCAGCCGCACTTTTCAGGACTCTGATGTTCAGTAAGGAAAGACTGGAGCCGCTCCCTGAAGAATCGCATTTCATCAGATAATGACCGACTTTTAATTTTCTGAAGATTTTTGCAAAGGGACACAGTTTGTTTAACTTGTGTGCTTCAAGTCTGACAGCAGAGGAGATGTTAAAACAAAATCCTGCTTCCAATAAACAGATATGGATTTTCACTCTGGGTAAAGTGGAAACTGGAAAACAAAACAAAACAAAAAAAAAAAACACGAAGCCATAAAAAAAAGTGTCAAGTTGATTATTTATTTGTGTCTGTGGATGCATATTTACCTGTATGGTAAACCACTCAATATAGATGGGGAAACTAGTTCTTGTAATGCTGCCTGCTTTGCACATGTTGTGGAGTTTGTTTGATTTTTTTGTTTTTTTTTTACATGCATTCTTATAGCTGAAGTCATAAGGAGTCAATAAAAACGTTATTTTATTTACAGTTTTATTGTCTGCGTCCTTTACACTTACGGGTCATGCATTTGATCTGGTTTCTTTTGCGTGTATACAATAATATCTTTATGTAATAAAATTATTGCTAAAATGTGTACAGTTCTGTCACAAAGTAAAATGTGTAAAAAGCCTTAAACTGAATATTTTTTTAATTGCTATGTTTTAATTACTGCTGAAGTCAGTCTGGATTAAGGATACAAAATCTTCATTTGTATCAACCTGGTATGTCATGTGGGTTATATTATTCTCATTTATATTTATCTAGTTATCTAACTGGGAATGATCTCTAGCTGTCAGCTAGCTAGCTAGCAATGACCGCTAGCTATTAGATAGCTGACTGAAATGAAGATGGCTAGAACTTGGTAACTAAAATTCTAGGTTAGCAGAATAAGTAAAAACAAATATTGTTCCTAATTTTTTTTTCCAAATTTCCGAGGCGACTTGTAACTAGTTACATTTCCAAGTAGCTTTTTGGGGAGTTTTTCTACATTGTATTTATTACTTTTATTTGAGTATTCCTATTATGAAATATCACAAGTCTTACTTTTGTGCAATTTTTGACTACTAGAGCTCTGTCAAACACTAGCAACATTTTCGTTTGAGGAGGTTGTACATTACCACCTCCGCAACATATTTCAGCTAAACAAGCTACAAATGGTAGCCATATTGGATTTGGAAAGGGGATATTCCCACTTGGAATGCTGACTCTACAGAACATTTCTGTTAAGTCTGGTTTTGTAATCAGTATAATATTAATAAAAATATTACAGCAGAAGATTTTGTGCTGTTCTGAACTGTAAAAAAAAAATCCCTGGTATAATCCCAGAGGGATTATACGAATGCAATAAAAACTGAAGTGCTAATAAATGTGTCTGGCATTGTATCAAAAACAAACATAAAACAGCCAAAAATGAAATAAGTCTCAAAGTATGGATCGTTTTCCACTTTTATTCTTGAACTGGAGGAGGGGGGGAAAGAGACATTGCAATTTAAGCATTTCATGAAAAAAATATTTACAAGGAGGACGCAGTCCTCACCAACACTGACAGAACATTAGTAAAAAAACAAAGACATGAGAGTTAAGTACCTCTGAACCTTAAAAACACTGCTCTGATATCCAAACTATCAGGATAAATATATTTATATTTATATTGTATTTACAGAATACCTCAAATGTACAGCCTTGTATTCTATAAACAAATATAAATGACTTAGGCACACTTCAGTCGCAGACAATCATAGGAGTGGGATACAAGCGCCGTCCTCTCACTGTTTTAACAATGCTGATGTGAACTTTGACCAGAAATAATAACGCGTTCCATCTTGTGTCTTTACATCATCCATAGTGTATACACTGGGACAAACCTCAATGCTTTAATATAGGGACTTAAATTTAGATAACTGTACATACAGCAGGGTATTGCTGCAACCAGGCCTAAACCCCAAAAAGACCTTCAGGACTCTGTGAGCTCTGCAGGTTCACTAAGAGGGGCCAGAACTGAAGAGGGTCAGAGTTTAGGGGTGAATTCAAGCAAATAAGTTGGACAAGAATAATCTCTCTTCCAAAACAGTTTGTTTTTAGGCTTACAGTCACATAAGGTTCAGAGACAACAAACAACAGAGCGGCTACCTCATATCTACAAAGAATATACATTGCAGTAACAATGTACAACAATGACGATGGCTGACTAAACGCACGCAGAAGGGTGGAGGAGAGAAATGGCCGGGGCGGGGCTACCTATCGCAGTCAGTCTACAAGTCCGGCTCGGGCATATCTGGCATGTCCGCCATCAGGTAACCGATCCCGTAGCGGCCGTTGGGAGCCGTGTCCACCTCGGTGCCGCCGCCACCGCTCTGCTTGCGGTAGATGCTTTTCCCAGGCATCGGCGAGGGCGCCTCGCTGGGGGTCTTGCCGTGGATCAGGCTGGCGTCGTCGTCGTCCTCCGGCCGGGGGCTCTCCTTGATGACGCGGCCCTTCTTGTAGGAGACGGAGGAGCGGCCGCTGGTGTTCTCGTCGATGATGTTGAAGTAGCGCAGGCAGAAGACCACGGGTACAGGCATCATGGCCATCACCACCAGAGAGATGCAAACCGCGATGCCCCAGGGAGGGAAGTGGAGGGTCTTCTCTATGGCCTGAAGGGGGCAGAGGTGAGAGATGTGACAAGGTGACGATACAACCACAGACATCATTTTATTGGGATTCTATGGGATTAGAACAACACGAAATAGTGAAAAGGAAAACCCATGAGACTGTGCATTTAAAACACTGAACTGCTGCAAAACCAGCCATTCAACTTCAAAGTCTTGTTTGAGCAAAAGCAGCATCAATGAAACAACATTCTGAGATTGAAAAGTTTGCTTCATTCCTTAACGTCTAGTGGATCAAATTAACATCAGACTGGCAGCAAAACAAGGAAACATTTTTTTTTTTGTACAACTGAACATAAATCGAGGGATTCCGAGGATAAAACGTTTGTTTCCATTTCAACTTGCTCTGCAGCTTCCTGAGCACAGAGGGAACAAACTAGCCCTGCCAGAAAACCTGCTAGAGAAGACATGCCTTAAATACAAGCATATTCATTTGTTTGAATGGTATAGTCAAAGTCCAGACTTGAGTCCAACTGAGAATCTGTTCAAGGACTTAAAAACAGACGTACACAGTGTGAGTGAGACCTAGCTAATTTTCCAAAAGGAACTAAATATAAAAACAACAATTTTAAGATTTTTATTTACAAAAAAAGAAGAAAAAAAAAGAAAATCATTTACTTTTTACTTTCCTTGACTAATCTGCACAACTCCGTATTGTTTCACGACACGCTGAAGTTTGTGACCGTGTCGTGACTAAAAAGCGTGTGAATGCGTTTGCAAGAAACTCCAAAAAAATAAATAAATGCTTCCCTCAAAAAACTGAAGACTATGTTTAGAACTTTGACTCGTTTCGTCTTTGTTCCACTTGGTTCTGAAGTCACACAGGTGCTTTGGTGTTTCTACAGCAGACCAAACATCCTGTTTATTGTTCTTGGCTGAAGCGCCGCTCAAACACGTTTGTTTCCAAGACGTTTTGTGTTTTTTGTACTTTCGAGCTACCGCCCGGCTTCCCTCTGATCCCCCATTAATCTGCTTTCATTCGGCTCCAGGGTCACAGAGCGGGGGTTCTGGGGGGGGGGGGGGACGTCTGCTCTGGAGAAGCCGGAGGCCTCCGCTTACCTCTTCCTGTATCCAGGCGCTGTAGCTGGGAGGCGTCATGGTCAGCTGGATGAAGCTGGCGCAGAGCAGGAGCAGCAGCAGGATGGGCGTGATGTACTTCCACATGTAGTAGTAGAAGCGGTACGGAGTGAAGCCCAGCATGTCCCTCAGGTCTTCAAAGAATCTGGGGAGAAGCAGGAGGAGCGTTTTTTTTTTTTGTTTGTTTTTGTTTCGTCAAAATCGCGGCGGTTCTTGGAAATCGGCGTGTTTACAAGGCGAGCGCAAAGAATCGGGCCGGGAGGTTTGTTTGTGTCGCCTGCTGCTTACTTGTCGATCCCGTAGAACCAAGCGATGGCCACGTTCTCCAGCACCACGACGATGAGCAGAGGCAGCGTGGCGGAGTAGTCGTCGAACATGGTCACAAAGTAGTTCCCTGAGCGCTGGACGAACAGGAGGCCGATGGAGAAGGCCAACACGCAGCATCCCACTGCAACACAGAGGAGGGGACTCAGCAGGCTGTGTGACACATGTGTCAAACTAAAGGCCCGGGGGCCAAAGCTGGCCCGCCGCAGCTTTTTACGTGGCCCTCCGAACTCCAGATTACATCAATAAGTCCCTCCAGTTTTCCAACAAATCCACAGAAGTCACTCAAAATTCACACAAAATCAACAGAGTGCCACATTTCTTTCTGACTTTCAACTGTAAAAACTTTTTTTTTGTTCCCCCAAAATTGGCCATGAACAACATACACTAGCACAAATACGTTAAAAATTCCTTACAAATATTTCTAAATTAGTGCCACAAAATCTGTGATTTTAGATTACAAAACAACCCTCACAAAAACCATCGCAAAATCCTGGACGGACTGATCAGAGTGTAAAGATTATTTCATTTTAAGAAACACGCCATGAAACAAACAAACAGCGAATAACTGAAACCAACACCTATTTATTGGTATTTTAACAGCTGAATTGGTTTTATCAGTACATTCTGGCACAACTGGCCCTTTAAAACAACAGTTTTTTTGTTAAAGGAATTATGCAAAATTCACATTTTGTACATTTTTATACTTTCACTAAGCTTAAAAAAAAATAACATCCAGCCGGTTTTTGGCAGTTGGTTAATTCTTTTTTAGGTGTCTGGAAAATTAGTCGCTTCCAAAAGCCTGCAGCAAAGTAACGTCACTGCCTGTTACCTAGCAACTAAAGCGGAGCTCCAATACGTTTGGTCAGGTGGTTTTACCACTGTTTCTGCTTTACAATGGCTGCTGGAAAAGATAAGTGTTTTGTTGTTCATCTACCATCCAGAAACCACTTGTTGCACTCTTAGTGATTGTGCTGGAGGCTCTACTTCTGCTTTTCAAAGATGTATAGTTGCATCAGGTTGCAGCCATTTTCACGTGTGAGTGTAAATGTTAAATTGGGGGGCGTGGCCAGCAGCAGCTCATTTGAATTTATAGTGACACAATGCCCTAAAACACCTCAAAGTAGACTAAAATCTCATTATTTCAGAATGACGTTGTAGAAAATAAAATGTAATAAGCATGTTTTGTATAGAACTATTCGAACCTGTTCAATGAGACATAACAGGTCACGTTCAAAACTCAAAATATTCTTTGAGATTTAAGAAGTTTTGTCTTCAGCAGGTTTGTTTTACATTTCTGCATGAAGTTTTGTTCTTTGGAATTCAAAGCGACCCTTCACTCTACTGATGGACTCTGGGAGAGCGTTCAGCATCGTGATGTTTTCAATTAAAGCCATGACAAAATCAACTGGGACAATCTCACCTCATCTGCCCTGCACCTCTCCTTCAGCTTTATCATATCAGCGTCTAAAAGCTAAAACATTTCTTAATGCCGGCGGCAATATATGTGGTCAAAGAGCTTGTTGCTAGGTGACCACTCCTTCTGACCTGTAAGAAACTCCTTGCGGACTTTGAACGTGTCGATCAGCGGGGTGAGGATGCCCTCGATGGTGCCGAACATGCTGCCGAGGCCCAGGTTGATCAGCATGAGGAAGAACATGACGGACCAGAAAGGCGAGGCCGGGAAGTGGGTCATGGCTTCTGTGAAGGCGATGAAGGCCAGGCCTGTGCCTTGGACAGCCTGGTGGACGGAAGGAAAATGAAGATGTCAGAAGTATTTCTTTTCTTCCTAAGTCTGTTTCTGGGATGTTTGCAGATTGAATTTGCTGTTTGAGAGGAAAGCTCAGCTAACTGTTCAGAAGGCTCTCAAAGTGTCCCGCTGAAGTTTGATTTCAGTCTAGAAAAGTTGGTGGTTCCAAATTCAATGTAATACACATAAGACGTAGTGATAGCCATGGACTTTTCACAACTTTGAACTGAATGATGGATTTTTTTAAAGCGTAGAGTGTCATGGGAACAGCCTGATTTGAACTTAGTTAACGGCAGTTTATCTTTTTAGAGGCAAATATTTGTATATTTCATAAAGAAAGAGCTGCAGCCTTTTCCCTCAAGGTGAGTTCCTAGTGACTGCTGAGTGGCTGCATATATTGGTAATTTAAACATACATGTAAAACTTTAGCTGCTTTCCACTCCTTGAAGTTACACTGAGGAACTTCTTTACTGCAAACTGATGCACTTCAAACAGAATCGGTATAAAAGGAGAACACTGTGATGGGCTGACATCCACTCACCAAAATTCTATATTGATTACCTTAAAATATTCAAAGAAGACTTCAACTTTCATTTTTGAGCTGTCTGTGTTTTTTGTTTGTTTTTATTTTTTAAAAAACAACAACAAAAAGCTACCTGGTAGCCACAGAATCATAACTTTATTTTAACAGTCTACACCTATTAAGAGGAAAAAACTCAAAACTTGACTTTTTTTTCCACGTACCTGGTTGAGCTCATCTTCAATGCTGCAGGACTCCAACCCCAGTTTGGGGTACTCATCCTCCTTCACCCCCTTGATGATCTGAATCATCTGATGGTAGTCTTCAGCAGTGACCTGACTGACCTGAGTCAGGTTGATGTGGTGGGGAATAAGGCTCTGTTCAATGTCGCTCCCCAACAGCGCCACAATCTTATTCGTGTTTCTGAAAAAAAATAAAGGATTAAGCATTAAAAAACCCGGATCATTCAGCCCTAAAAATCAAGACCCAGTGGTTGGGCATATTTTCACTATTTTTAACTGATCTCAGTCTGTTGTCGGACAGCTCTCACTTACAGAGCAACACATTTGCTGTTCATGATGTTGGCCTTGAAGCCCAGCACGGCAAACACCACCAGGGTGGCCAGCACGGAGGTGAAGAAGTTGATGAAGGACACCAGGACGGCGTCAAAGTGGCAGTTGTTGTCGCGCTTGTTGTAGCTGGAGAAGGCGATCACGCCGCCGAAGCCGAGGCCCAGCGCGAAGAAGACCTGCGTGGCCGCCTCCCGCCACACCTTGGCCTCCAGCATGATCTCCAGCTGAGGTTAGAGCAGATACATTCGGTTGCTAACGCTTGCAAAACAATTTACAGAAAGAGACGGGATTTATAATTTGAGAGGATGAGAAAGAATATATATAAAAAAAGAAAAACAAAGTGGACCTAGTTTTACTTTTAAGGAAATAATAAAATATAATTTTCTACCAAGGTATAAAGAAGTATCTTGATTCAGTAGAGTGCTGTATCATTGCAAGTACAGTGGTTTTTCTTGTTATTTTTGTATACACAAATTTACATGGATTGATTGATTGATGCTGAGAGGCTTTTAATATAATAAACTGACTTTGACAGAAGGGGGACACCATATAAGATATTTTTTTCCTTCAAATTGCTCCCTGTCATTCAAAACGTTAGTTTATGTTAACATGATATGTTCACTTTAGACTGTAAACAAACAAAATAAACAAACAAATAATTATTAGATCTCACACATCGTCAAAGAATACGAGGAAATTGATGTATTTAAAATATTCTTCAAATGCTCTTGTTTTAAATGATATTAGCTTACAATAATTTGGTCAAAGTAGTGTGATTTATGTTTTTTATTATTTATTACAAACCAATTCAATGCATGCACATGAAGGTAAGAATAAATGTAAAGATTCTTTTCTCCGTATTTGAAAGTGAAGCACCCAGCAGCTCAAATCTGGCAGTGACCTTTCCTCCTGTAAAGGACAGCAGTACAATGATCTTTTCCACAACATTTACCATCCCACCCTGTCAGACCACAGCTGTAAACCTTCTCCATAACATTTCATATTTTTCCACACATTCCCGTCAGCCCCTGTAAGCTCGGAGCAGGACGCACACTAAACTGCCGCCGGCTCTCGCAGACGTCGGGTGACGAGACGCAGCAGACACAAAAGACAGACGTGCTCGGCTGCAAAATCACCGTCTCGGGCTGGCTGGTTACATAAGGACCTTGTAGCTGTTGTTTCCATGGTGACATGATTCTGTGCCCTGCCGTGCTACTGGCTGCTCGCTCCCGAGGAGCCAGCCTATCAGGTGGTGAAGATGTACTCTTTGAGCTCATACAGGGAAACCATCAGGGAGTAAAGCGAAGGAAGTGTAAAAGACAAAAAAAACCACGAAGAGTGTGAGCGAATATTGGCCAACTAATAGTGTAATTATTAGAGCAAATATTTCTAAATGCGTGCAGAATAAGGGACTGAGCAGCTCTGACTGTGTTCCTGAATGGAGGAATGCGGCTTCAGTCATGCTCTACCTTGGGAGTGAACATGTGTCGAATCCCGTCGATGGAGCCCTTCAGCAGCAGGGCCCGAACCAGGAAGCAGATCAGGACGACGTAGGGAAACAAGGAGCTGAAGTACATCACCTGCAAGGAGGAGAGAAGTCCTGTTTAGTCCTTCTCAGAAAAAAAAAAAAAAAAAGATGTCAGAATAAATGATGAGAGAGTCTTTGGAAAAACTCTAAAAATAAACCTGGTTTTGAACTTCCTCCCTGACTGTCACAAAGCTTCTTTACGTTCATGCAAATCGAGAGATTATTAAAGACTCCAGTTTGCAACATAAAGATGAGACGTGCGCTGAGACTGCGGTTTGGTTCGTTGCAGCTGTGTGTTAAAATACTTCCATATAGCTCATCTGTTTCCTGAAGCGTGGCCCGGGCGCCGTGACTTCATCTGGTAAAGTCTAAGCTAATATTATGAGCCCCACGTAAGTCATTCAAGCTTCATGTCATAATGGAGGCTCTTTCAGACTTTTATTTGAAGAAAGAACATCAGGGTTTCCTCCAGAAAACTTGCTAAGCCTGGTGGTCGGGGCGCCGAGGCGGTCCACCGGCAGCCCACCGTGTTTTTGTATTAAAAGATGTTAAGGTGACAGGAAATGTAAAAATATCACTGGGTAATTATACGTTACGGGAAAACATCACCAGTGAAACACTGTTTAAACCCACAACTAGTCTTAAAAACAACTAATCAAAATATATAATTAAAATGAAAATCAATTATTTGCACTTCTGTTTAATCCAAATGAAGTCAGCAGCTCCATCAGGCCCCCAGGGCTTCAGGGGCCCATAAATGCTAA
Organism: Girardinus metallicus; assembly: GCA_903067095.1. Lineage (NCBI taxonomy): Eukaryota > Metazoa > Chordata > Actinopteri > Cyprinodontiformes > Poeciliidae > Girardinus > Girardinus metallicus. The sequence continues at coordinate 12,754 of CAEGAE010073048.1, forward strand.
TATTTTAACACAGACCACAGATACATGAATGTAACATTTGTTTATTGAGATGATCAATGTTGATCAGTTTGATTTAATGGTTTTAGCATACATAAATTAAAAGATTTTAAATTGTTTAACATTTATATGAAAGATTTTAAGGAGCTGGCAAGTTTACTCTGGAAAAGTTCAAAGGACAATATTCATAGTTAGATTGTTTTGTTACCATAGCAACAATCTGACGCTGTGAGTTTAGTCTTTGAGTTTGAGCTGTTTTTGTTCACAAATACAAATTATTAAACTGCAATTATAACTGATTGCTTTTTAGGTTGGCCAATGTAACTACTCCCCCCTCTTCCAGATTTCACTAACTAACACAGAAGCTGTTAGAGGTGCTGATGTCTTTAGCAACATACGGGGCCCCTAAGTCAGATTCTGCTCCAGGCCTCATACAGCCTTGGACCGGCCCTGCATGATGAGGTAATCTGCTGCAATACGCAGAGATGCGGAACAAATGGCGGATTTAATTCAATGCTGCTAAAGTGGCTTCAGTAGCTCTCTCATTTCGTGTCTGTCGAGTTTTTAACAAGGGGACACAGAAACTATTTTGGTTGGTCGAGTGAGACAAGTTTCTCAGATCTCTGCGCACATTAACTCTGTCTGACTAAGTGGACAAAGCATTTGATACGGTTTGATGAAAAATAATACTAAAAATAATAATATAATAATATAAAATCAGCGTGAAGCGTAACTACGAGGCGAGCGCGAAATCTCCTCACTGGGCTGAACCTGCATGATCAGGTCAGCGCTGGTTCGTTAACTAAAACACCAGATAAACTTTATCAGCGCAGACAGAGCCGGGCGCTGGGCAGCGTGTTGAGATGGAAAAGCTGCACAAAATTCTTTGTCCACAAATATAAATATAAATATAAATATAAATGAGAAATATAAATGATTCTCACCGCTCGCTCAACGCACCTCTGAAAGCGCGACTACAAGTTATTCCAGCAGGTCACGTAGAGCAGCGCAACCAGAGCTAACCAGAGTGGTGTTGATCAAAAACTCTGAAAAGAATCATAATCCCTCTAAGGGCGGTTGATGTAAATATCCACACAGGTCAGCTTGTGTCCAGTTTGAGTTAAAGGAGGCGCGCGGGATCCGCGCTGAGGTAAACTTAAGACATCCAGCTGCTGCAGCGCGCGAGGCAACGCGCAGAGGCGCCAGCGATTGGTCCGGCTTTAAATGCATCAATTACGAACCTATCTTCTATAAACATATCTTTTAGGAATTTCGGAATAAATCTGCTCCGCCAGTGAAGCGCTCAGACCAATAGAGACGCTTGCAATCTGACTTAAAAAAAAAAAAAGTGTTTCTTTTATTTTTTTATTATTATTTTCCTAAAAACATAAACAAGAAAGGCTTAGCCTGGCGGCGGGGCTAGAAAACCATGGCGGTCGCCAGGCCTATAATACACTGGGGGAAACCCTGAACATAAATTATTATTAAGCTGCCCTGTGTTTACACAGTTGCTAGAATGTGTGCCTTACTGGAACCAAGTTGTAAACATTATCTATTTGTTTAAAACTTTATGTGGCAAGTTACTTCAAAACATTTCAATGTTTTCAGAGTTTATAATAATAGATGAGATGAGCAAATTAACAAACTGTAAGCCATGAGTTGACAATACCCTCCCTGGCTGTTAGCCACTAATAATGCTAAAGCTAGCATCTACTTTGCAGGCTTTTTTTCTATTTGTAGAAACATAAAAATGGAAATTATGAAGCTAGTATCACACTATTTCCCATCTTAGCATATATGCTAGCGTGGCCTGTCCAGTCTTTAAAAAGTGTGTTGTTATTGAAGCCTTTCCTTTCTGAGTAGTGCATGTGTGTTGGGATCAAGAGTGTGGAATTGCTACTTTTGTTGTGACATTACTGTTTCTTATCTACTTTTATTTATTTATTTATTTCAGATTTAAAGACCAACTTGCTGTCGTCATCATGTGACTTCATCTGGTAAAGTTTAAACTTAAGAGTCCCAAATATGAAGATGAGTGATTTAAGCTTTACATCATTTAAGACTTTTATTTTCAAGTAACATCAATACTAAGAACATCGACATTTATTAAGTGATTACGAAGTGTACTAGGAATTGGTCAGTTAATGGTACCAAGTTGTAAATAGTAACCACTGAAAACAGTCAATGTGTGGGAACTAATAAAGCACCTGACAGTGCTCTTATTTACCTACTTGTTTGAAAATAGAGCTGGAAATTTACTTCAAAATATTTAAATCTTCTGTAAGGCTGCATTGTTTTGATGCTTGGTACAAAACTTAAAAATGACAGACGAGGTGAGAACACACGAATAAGCTGTAAGCACCAAGTGAATACCCTGTCTGGCTAACTGTTAGCCACCAGTAATGCTAGAGTTAGCATGTACTTCATAGCCTTTTTCAATTTGTAGAAATAGAGATAATAAAACTCGTATCACACTTTTTTTTTCTCGCCTTAATATGTATGCTAACATACCCAACATTAGCATGCGTGCTAAGATTTGATATATTAGCATGTATCAAACATTACATGTTAACATTTGATACATGCTAACATGGTCTAAACATGAAGAAATGAAAAGGGTTTTATGGCACAGTCAGTCATGTCAAGTCTTTAAAACGTACATTGCTGTTGAAGCGCTGCCTTTTGGAATAGTGCATGTGTGTTGGGCTCAAGAGTGTGGAAGTCATACTTCTACAATCTCTTTTAAAATTAAATTATTTTTTTTTATTATTTAATGATCAACTTATATTCTGGGCATAATTCTCTACGTGCACCTCAACCTCTTCAGATATAGAATGCATGAATTAGTCAGAAAATTATATTTACTTTTAGTTTCAAGGATGACGCATGGCAGGTGAGTGATACGTTGATAGATTAAGTGAGATTAAGATTGGGTCGTTCCTGTAACTTGAGTCACAGTTTTGTTTATTCTGTAATAGCGGCATAAATATCCAGTATTCAGAATTTTTGGCCCATAATATCCACGGCAACTTGATTTTTGTGCTGATCAAATTGTGTATTGTAAAGTAACAAAAGACTGAAATAATAATATGAAAGGCAGATAAAGTAGTGAACATACCATTTTGTCTCTTGGGCTGGATGTAAGATCATCGAGAAAGTTGGCAATAGCTTCTTTTTTTTTTTTGTAATTGAGAGGTTTGCATTCAAATTTTCCTGCAGTCTGCGGCATTTTCTTTTGTGGCTCCTGGCCACAACTAGTTGTTGACCCAGATGCAAACCCCATCATTAACCAATGGGCTTGTTTGATCGGACTAGGTGAGCCTCAAAGACAGAGAGCGGGATAAAAGACCTGAGTCATCCGCCCAAGACACGGTGACACATGGATTTACAGGATGGGCTGTGAGGGTGCGGCTGCAGACTCTCTGAAGTGGTTTACGGTTGAGTCATAATCACGGTTAGGTGAATCAGAAACATTATGTCGGCTGCTTGGTGGTCCATATGTAATTCTGAAGGAGGCAGTGCCAGGTCTCAAATGAGTTCTCTTTAGGTATAGCGCAAACTTATTCTGACCTGTTTCAGTCTTTGGGCAAGACTAATAATAATGCATGCTTTCTTACTCAAGATTATTCAAAGCAACACAAAAGCAAAATCAGTTTCAAAATACAATTTGAACCAACATGAAGTCAAAATTCCAATGTGAGAGATTTATTTGCTTGTTTCCTTCACTTTTCCCCAGCTGCTGCTCTTGTCAGGACTTTTCTTTGGACAAGACTGATGATAAAGCACAGCCCAGGGTGGGCTTCTGTCTCAAACCTTGATCGGACTCGTCCTAAAAGCCAAACAGTTTTAGGCTTCAGATCCTCGACTTTATGTTTTGTAAAGAAGAGACCTGCACACTTCAGGATTACACGCAGCTGCATCCTGCAAAAAGGTCAAGTTTTGGGAAACCCACTGTTATCTTCACACGCAGGTACAAACGCACCGATTTTCCACGGTGATGTGTAAACATTTTTATTACACACTGTGAAAGTGTGTGATTCTTTAAAGTCTAATGTGTCTAATAATCTGTCCTAATCCATAAAGTTACAGATTATGTTCCCCAGTACATCACATTGTAGGCAAAATCCACCATCACCACCACAAGGCCAATTTTTTTTTTCTTTTTTTCTTTGCCAAACTCTTGGCAATCAAACCAAGCCAAAAAGGCGCGTATTGCCATGGTAACCAAATGGTCTGATCCCTTTTCACGCCCACACTCACCCATACACGCACACACACGATACAGAAACACTGTTTTTGGCTCAGAAATTCTTTGAGCAAGGCTTTTGTGTAAGCTTGGTAAGTGTGAGCATTTCTATTTCTATTCTTTTGCAGCACAGGGAGCAGAATCGTTTGTAAGATAACCGGATCAGGAAAACTCTCTGGAAGAAAACGCCATGCACAGCGGTGTGGATATATGGCTTGGAAAAACAAGATTTTTAAAATACAATCAAAAAGTCTGGATCTGTTTAAAAACAAGTGTAGGCTGGATATTCAGAGGTTATTTCAGTAAAAAAAAAACAAATAAAACAAAACAGCTGTTTTGTTGGTTTTCTTCCACATCTGTTTGGTTTGTCCCAACTCTGCTTCCGTTAAATTTACCATATAAGCTCCTAGAAGTGGTATAATTGAGAAAAGTTGAACTGTGTCAAGGATATTCCACAGCAGTATAAAGTTGTAGGCGAACAGCTAATCTACCTCGTTTGCTTTTGTCGTTTCTCTTCAAATTTCCATCCAGCCGTGTGGGTAGAAACCCGGGCAGAGAGACGTTGGACTAGGAGATATGATCTTTGCCCATTATGATCGATGAAAGATGGTTTGAACTTCCTCCGTCTCTCTCTCAATTATTACAGGTTCATGAAATCATAGAATCACAAAGATGGTGTAAACGCAGTTCTTGTCTTTTCAAGAATAGACAAAAAAATATCCAGAGTAGATTTGTTCAGATTTACCTTATGTGAACTGATATATTTCCATTTTGCCTACACCTGGAAGTCTGCCACTAATAGATATTTTTATTTTCCTTTGTGTTATAATGTAGCTGACTGGGTTTTTTTAAATTGCTTTCCAAAGTGGAGATTTTTTAAAACCACATGGAACCACAGAGACCACATAGACTTTGTGTTTCCAATGGCAATGAAAGTTTCAGCCCCTCCACTTCTGAAGAGACTCACTACAGGTCGGATGTAGAGGGGGAGATTCGAGGAACGGCTTATGCACAGATGGAAAGTGGGAAATCTCGTTTAGCTTTTAGCAGCGTGTCCTCTGTCTCTGGTGTGTTGCATCCTGTCCAGTTCACTTTGGGAAGTCTAACTTCCGCCCACCTTACTCTCTGACAGAGCTTTCAGAGATGCTTCCCAGCTTTGCATACATTATCTTTTGACACTGTCTCCTGTGGAAGTCAGGCAAAAACCCTACAAGCAGGGTGCTGTGGTGGCAGGAGTTAAGCAAAACCTACATAAAGAGGCCTTAGTCCTTGACGCGGCAGTCGCAGGTTTGATTCCCGGCTTTTGCTGCATGTCTTCCCCCTCCTCTCATTATCCACTTTCCTGTCAATTCACTATCAAATAAAGGCCACTAGAGCCGATAAAACGTTAAACAAAAACCCTACAAGCAACATTCAAAAAGATCACCAAGTTCAATCAAACCACCAGCTTAAAACCTTCAACCAGAACATCGTCTTTTAAAGACAAAGACATTAAATGAACTATGTTCATTTCAGCCTCGCACTCTCGCGGTTCAAAGATAATCAACATCCCGCATCAAAATGTATCCATAAAAGATTAAAGCCAGAAGCACAGGCCTGACTTTGAACTCAGAAGAACACGGTTAATGCTGGTCATATGACTGGAGAAACTTTGCAACAATTAAGATCACGATGTACGGAGGTGATGACGAACGGGAAGAGCAACCTTTAGCTGGAGGGGCTAATCCCTCCGGATGCTTTGTTATACTAAGCTGAAGCAAGAAGTCCTTTAAAGATCATAAGCAGTTTAAGAAATATTTCATGAGAAAGATTTATGAAGTCACATCTAATCGGTCACTTTAGACCCTTCAGATTGCGCTAAAGTGAGCTAATTATACTGGGGGAAGACTGACAATGCAAAGGAAGACTTTTTGTATTAGCACTTTCAGATTGAGAAGTTAACTAAGCCAAATTAGCAGGATTGTAGGGCAGCTGTAGTAACCCATTTTCTCTGCTCTACTAGGTTGCTCTTGGAAACCATTCTCACATCGTTTTCTCTATTTCTCAGAAAAAGGTGCCACTAACTGTCTATATTTAACTTGGAAGTAATAGAAAGTCTCCACACCTTCCCTGAAGACTGGATTCCCTTGATCATGGCGAGGCACACCATGGACCAGGCAGCCAGCAGGCACACTGTCATCTTCCAGTTGAGTCCTCCGCCCTCAGAGATGTTGTTGGAGATGTCCAGGGCCTCACGGTACCAGTAATAAGTGGTGGCCGAGCTCTTCTCACACTCTGGCACCACATCTGTGGTTCAAATCAAACAGCAGTCAGGTTCAGAGAACGGCAAGAGTCACTTCTACACCAAGAGACGTGCAAGGAAAACAACCCAGCAAGATGCACGGATGGTCAGTACCACAGGTTGGTGTGCTAATTATTGATGTAGACGTGTGAGCTACGTATTATAATTATGTTACCTCCCATAGTGAAGATTCCTGATTGAATATTTGGATGAATTTGAATGAAGTTTGCATCATCTGCTTGTACTTAAGCTGGATGTAGTTGTTTGAGACTTAAATGAAGATCAATCAGCTAGTATTACACTGTTTCCTGTCTTATGACAGCGTTTTAAACGTGTTACTTGGTCTAAACATGAATAAATGTAAAGGGTTTTGTGGCACCATCAGTCCTGTCAAGTCTTTAAAATGCGCATTGCTACTGAAGCCCTTCTGAGCAGTGCATGTGTGTTGGGATCAAGAGTGTGGAATTGCTACTTTTGCTGTGACATTAGTCTTATCTACTTTTGTTTTCCTTTTTCCCCCCAACTTGTTGTCGTCATCGTGTGACTTCATCTAGTAAAGACTAAACAAATATTGAGTGCCACATATGAAGGTGAGTACTTTATGCTTGAAATCTAAATATACCCAACTATTATTTCCAGGTAAGAACATAAATGGTCATTAATCCTTTGTGAGCAGAAAGCTGTGAGAGGAACGCAGCCATATTTAAACCATCAGAAAGGACCACAGTGTTAAATGCAGCTGAACTTTAGACTTTATGGCAGTGCAAGAAAATTGTTTTGTTTTTTATTGCCTCACTATGTGCAAACTACAGGTGCTGATCTCTCTGCTAGCTGCTAACTGCCTAGCGTCTAATGCTAACTAAGTAAGTAAATGTGTTGCTTAGTGCTTGTAGCCTTAAGAGTGGTCAGATTTATCTGTTTAACTCTTTACCAGTTATGCCTCTATTTACAGCACAATACAATACAGCAACATTCACAATAAGAGCCCTAACCACATATTAACACTTCTAAATTAAGTTGATAACTGTAATGAATTAGAGAACAAAAGAAATCGTGAAACCAAGTTTTCAATCAAGCAAAAATGAAACTGAAGTTAAAGGCGATAGTTTTTCGTAAGGCAAATTAGTTCGAAACATTAATATCAACTGCGCTGGACGAAAACGGGCAAAATTGTAAGAACTCATTTGAATATTTTACTTTTTAAATATGTTTTCATTCTTTTAGAGCAATGCTTGTAGAAAATCATGATAACACCATCATCATAATTTTTTACTGTTTAAAAAAATATTGTAATAAAACATTTTCATCATATTGCCCAACACTGTGGAGCCAAACAGAAGATATTCCAGAAAGTTATTTAAGACATTAGTTATATAGTTTAAGAGGAAAAAAAACCAAATGTTACATCCTGCTAGTGTCTTACATGTGCTGGTCTTGTTCTTGACAAGTGGACATTCATGCCATGGCAGCGGCTGCTGGAAGGACTGGGAGAAGTAGAACAGACTCCAGCTGATGATGACATTGTAGTAGAGAGCCACAAAGAAGCACACCTGCAAGCAAACAAATAAATGAGGCATAATCTGCTTACCGGTATCAAGGTTAACCTACGTTTTAAAAAGTTACCATTTCAAAGCCACTAAAATCTTCTGTCATGTTATTTGAGACTTGGTTGTTTGGAAATATTTCAGCTCATGAAACATAGAGGCCAATCACTCAGTAGAAACACAGGGAGGGCCACCCACCACCCTGATCAACGTAACACTGTTTTCTAACTACAGGTGGTATATCAAGTCATTAGTCTTTCAAGAAAAGGAGGTAAACGGTAAAATGTGCTTAATAAATTATATTAAATCTGTTTTTTTTAAATCCATGCATCAAAATAAATACATTTTAAGAATTAAATATATAAAATACAACTGGTATAGTAATTTATTTTAGCAGCAGAAATATTTCTTTTTCTGTTTTTAAAAAGTGAAATAATGTATTATTATACAATTTTCTTTCAAATGTTGAGAGTTAACCTTATTACCTACTTAAAAGGAATAATATGTCGGCCTTCAAATACAGAACTGATTATTTTCTCAAAAAGACGTACAGGTTTCTTGTAAAGAATAAGCCTCCTTCTGCTCCGATTCAAGGATTAAATAACTGAAATAAACCGATTTTTTGTATGAATCAATTTCTTGTGTAAAAATGTTTTTAAGAAAAACATTTAGCACTACTACCTAACACTTTGACATTTAATGCTTTACGCTACTTGACATCTTACAGAGGCGTTGCATCAGAAGGATTTTTTGTTTTTTTTTTTGGGGTGGGAGGGGTCAGCTTTCACTTTGTGAGTGCGGCACAGAAAAGTTCCCGGCATCTGACTCACCACGCAGCTGGCAAATCCGATGCCCCCCAGCCGAGGGCTGATGTAGTTCCATACGCCGATGCTGCCCCTGCGGATACGCTGGCCCACGGCGAGCTCCAGGAAGAACAGCGGGATGCCAATCAGGACGAGCAGGATCAGATAGGGCACCAGGTACGCTCCTGCCAATCAAAACAGAGCGCACCATGTGCTCGATGAAGCAACACGCAAGGGCAGGAAGCCGTTACATCAGATAACCATGACATCAGCAGGTTTCATTTCCTCGAAGCAACAATGCACATGGGATGACCGACACGCGGTGCTCTTTTTAAACATCTGGGGGGTTTTCATCTCCTTGGTGCAGCCAAACTATTCTGGAAGCTATAAACGACACCAAAGTCTTAAATTAACCCGGACTACAACTGCATTATAAGTTTACGCGTTGAGGCTGATTTACCAACATCAGAGCAGGCCTTAATGGTGTGGTGAAAAAAGATAAAAAGAGTCACATCTGTAAACGCAGAGCTCTTGCAGGTGTAGTTTGCCAACCACAACTTTAAAGGGATTTAGAGAGTCAACGAGCTTTTAGATCAGATACTGTCTCTTTTCCTCTCAAATCAGGGAAAACTAGATAATGTAGTGAGGTTCCTTCCCTTTACCTGAGATGAAACGTCCTGTGTAAAATAACAAAAATGTCTTTGAAACTGTTGCTGGTTTTGTACTGGAGTTACAGTGCCATGGAAAGTTGAGAATTTCTTGTTTCCAAACCAAAATGTTTCAGATCATTAAAACAAATTTTAATGTAAGACAAAGATCAACATGAAGTAGGCGAAACACCGTCTTGCCCTTACATATAGAAGTTTGAGACCAGATGAGAAAGTTGTCGATCTTCATTCTGGAAAGTTTCACAAAGCCATATCTGAGGCTCTGAGACTCCAGCGAACCCCAAGGAAAGCTATGGAGAAAAGACGGAACGGTTGCGAACCTTCCCAGGAATGTGCAGTCCAAGATTACTGCCAGGAGTGAATTGAAGACTCATTGAGAAGGTTAAAAAACCCCAACTCAGAACAACATCCGAAGGACTGCAGGCCTCATGACCCCTTGTTACGGTCGGTGTGCTTGTATGAGACCGAGTGGAAAAGCATCTACTTGAGAGTTCCCAAGCCAAAAAACAAGCCAAAAACATCTTCATAACCACCAAGTCTTTTGGGAAAATATTCTATGGACGGATAAGGCCAAATGAGCCAAATGTCCATTGGCAGTTTTTGATTTGGGCCGTACATCTTAATGCCAAAGATGGCAATAAGATTTTACACAATTTTATGGATGACGGAAATGCAGCTGCTTACAGCCAAACAAAGTGGTAGAGTGATGGTCTGTGGTGGGTTTACCTCTTTGGGTCCTGAACAAATTGCCATAATAATTTAGAATGTAAAACGAATTCTGCTCTCTTGCACAAAATCCCAAAGGACTATATCCAATCATAAGCTCGTTAAATGAAGCATTTCACCTAGTCAAAGTCTGGATTTAAATCTGATTGCCGTGCTGTGGCAGGATTTAGTTTGATTATTTAAAACATTTAGAGACACCATTTTGTCCAGGGCAAATGCTTTTTCTCAGCACTGTATACTGTAGTTGTCTATCAAACATTCTGTTGGGTTTGTAAGCTTGTTCTAGTCTGACTGACCCCTCAAAGTGTTAAAAGTCACATATTCACACAGCGATTTGCAGATAGAATCAGACTGGATTTCAGGGCACTGCAGGTTGGGGGCCTGGAATCAAACTCAGCGTCTCTCCTGCTGAGCCACAGCCGCCCCGTCATGTCTTGTAGACAAACCACAACAACAGATGTGAACTCTGGTGGGTTGGTGGTATTATTTCTGTTTCAACAGATCTTATTGTTCCATATGGCCGGGCGTTTATTGAATTTTTTTTCCGGAGTTCCGCTGTCCCTCCCAGATTTGACCTGGGTGGGAGGGGCAATACAAAGGAAAATCAGCATGAGTGTCCCTTCTATGTGTTGTTTTTAGGATGTGCTATGTACGACCTGCTTTTAATATCAAAACAGCTAATTCTGGTTTGCTCACATACTGCTGATTCTTGGAGGGGAAACTCTGTCTGGTTTCTATTGTTCTCGAAAAAGAAACTCAACAGCTTCCAACAAAGTCAACGGTCTAGACGGCTGTGTTTTGTTTTGATCGTAATTTTCTACTTCATTCCTGAAATAAACCACCAGTCCTTTTAAATTCTTTTACAGTTCTTGAGCCTCGAAGCAAATTTTGAATGTGTTCTCTTTTAAAATTGAATCATGTGTTGTAAATAAATAAACAATAAACAATTAGTTTATTGTTCACATTTAAATACTTTCTTGGCTAAAACGTATTAAACGGCTAGGAAAAGATATAATATGTATCTACTCTTAAAGTTTCAACTGTTGCTCCTATCTTAGCTTAGCAAGTTAGCTTGGGTATGTTGTCTTTGAAACTAATGGCCATATATATATATATATATATATATATATATATATA
>CAEGAE010073057.1:0-16964 GCA_903067095.1 Girardinus metallicus
CAAAGCACAACCCACATATGGAGGCTTTAGTCCTCATGCCGGTAGTCACAGGTTCAATTCCCGGCCTGGTGACATTTGCCGCATGTCTTCTCTCTCTCTCAATCCCTAATTTCCTGTCAAGCTACTTTCAAATAAAGGCCACTAGAGCCTCAAAAAAATCTTTAAAAAAAAAAAAAAAACGTCATTGATTAACATCACAGGTAACTGACATCATCATGATGTCACACAGGTAGGAACAGAGAAAGACAAACAGGACTCACCTAAGATCCACCGGGCGACTCAGTGACCCAGAGAGAGTGTGTGTGTGTGTGTTGCTGAGCAGGGGAATTAGACAGAAATTCTGCTGATCGACTGAAACACAGACACAATGTTTGCCCCCCCGCATTACCCCTCCCCCACTTTGCCCCTATGTAAACACACACACACACACAGAGGTTTGTATTCTGTCCATGTCGGGACTTGGTTCTGACTTCACTTCTTGTCAGAACCGCCATGTTTACTGGACCAGCTGGCAATGTGACTTGGACGTCCTGCTGCTGGAGCCCGTCCACCTCAGGGTTCGACGTGTTGTGTGTTCAGAGATGCTCTTCCTGTAGACCTCAGTTGTAACAAGTGGTTATTTCAGTGATGCTCGGTTTGAACTGCAGCAGATCGTCTCGGCCATGTCTACATGCCTAAATGCATTGAAATGCTACCATGTGATTGGCTGATTCCACATTTACATGGACAGGTATACCTAATAAAGTGGCCAGTGAGTGTAGGTTTAGGTCAATTAATTTGCTCTACATCCTTAAGAAAATGAAAACATTATGTTGTTTTATTAGAGAATTTATCTTCTATGGTGCCAGTAATGCCATAACTAATAATAAATAAAGACTGTTGTATTCTGACTTAGTGATGTAATTATATCAGTTGTGTTACCAACCCGCACCACTCGAGGCAGTAATAGACCTGAAAAAATGTAACTAGGGAGCAGATTTAGAAGTACACAGAAAACTAGATAATTTAGTTACTGTGAGCTGCGCTGAAGTAAATAAAAGACAGAAGTTCAAATTCATGCTGAGAGTGAAAATCCTTCCTAAAGGTGAAGATATATATCGCAGATTTAAAGAGAAACAGAAACAGAGACCATGGATAATATAGGAAATAGCGCCCCCTTCACTTCTGGAGTGCAATGGTCCCATTTCCAAATATGGTATTGGTCTGCCATGTGGTCTGGCCCCGCCCCTTCCTGTTTGCTGCAGGAAGGTGGATTTGCTTCCCCAGGAATCTGTTTCGAGTTGCACGGGCCCCATTGGGTCATAATGGGCCCCATCGTGGGGCCCATGGCTCTTCTTTGACCGGTCTGATCAGAATAAACTGGATCCATTATGTTCAGAAAGCAGCTGACAAGATCCATGACTTACAGTTCAGAGGATAGGAGACAATCCAGAAAAGACAGCAGAGGTCAAAGGTCAGAGAAAAAATCTATGGCTTTCACTGAGAGCAGGAAGAGAAGAAGAAGGTGAAGAGGATGCAGCAGGGAGACCTTCATCCTGACAGAAGACGTCCGGGGTGGCCTCTACCTGGTGGTTACCATGGTGACAGCAGGTCCCAGGCGCTGGTGCCCACTTACAGGTTCTGTAGAAGAAGAGAAACAGGAAGAGCTGATGGCGCTGCCGGTTGGAGCCACGGGTTCTGATGGAGTCACAGTCTGGGTCCGCTAGCTGAGGCAATACTGTACCCGGTTCTGGTTCTGGTTCTGCTGTGAGGTTGGGTGTTCTGACGGCCAGAACGCCCAACCAGGCCGTCAGAGAGAAGAAACTGAGAAACAATGTGAGAGCCACCAAGGCTGGGAGCAGCTGGAACCCCAGCATCACCAGTGAAACCAGTGAAACCAGTGAAACCAGTGACACCAGTGAAACCAGTGAAACCAGTGAAACCAGTGACACCAGTGAAACCAGTGACACCAGTGACACCAGTGAAACCAGTGACACCAGTGAAACCAGTGACACCAGTGATACCAGTGACACCAGTGATACCAGTGACACCAGTGATACCAGTGATACCAGTGACACCAGTGATACCAGTGACACCAGTGACACCAGTGATACCAGTGATACCAGTGATACCAGTGACACCAGTGATACCAGTGACACCAGTGATACCAGTGACACCAGTGACACCAGTGACACCAGTGATACCAGTGACACCAGTGACACCAGTGATACCAGTGACACCAGTCAACACACACACACACACACTGCTTCATGGTAACTCCATTTTATTTCCTCTTTTAGAAAACAGACAGGCATACAGGTGAACACACCTGGATAGTGGAATGCTAACATGCTAATGCTAATGTACGTAAGCGTTCTCAGCAGGAAATAGCAGGTGTGTTGAAGTGACATCAGAAAAGAGGAAGTGATGTCATGTTTTTAAAGGGAAAGGTGGAGTGGGCGGAGTTGGTTCAGTCTCAGTCACATGATGCTGCAGCATTTACACGGCTGCTTCTTCTTCTTCCCCGCGACCGCCCCTCCCTCCACTGCCACCTCTCCGTTGCTCGCCATCACCGTTTCTGGAGCTTTGGTTGGTGTGGGCGGGGCAGCAGAAGGCGGGGCAGCGGAAGGCGGGGCAGCAGAAGGCGGGGCAGCAGAAGGCGGGGCAGCAGAAGGCGGGGCAGCAGAAGGCGGGGCAGCAGAAGGCGGGGCAGCACAGGCAGGTGGATCTACCTTTCCGTCACTGTCATCGATGAGCACCAGCTCCGCCTTCACCGTGCCCTGCAGCCCCAGAACCTTCCTGGTCTCGTCCTCGTCCTCCACATCCTGGTATCCCATGAACACCATGGTAACCGGGTTCTCGGCGCTGGCCTCTGCCACGTCCGGTTCCCCGCCGGACGCCGCCTCCAGCCCCGTGACCTCTGCGGCGGCGGCCAGGGCGCGGCTGGGGGTCCGTGTGGACCCCGGTTCCGATTCTGGTCCTGGCGGGAGGGCCGACTCCCTCGGTACTTCTCCTGTTGTCAGGGAGGTTGCCATGGTGATGGAGCGTGGCAACACCGAGGCCTCATCCGCTTTGTGGATGAGCTCCTCCACCTCGACGGAGCTGAGCAGGTGAGCATCGTCCCCGTTCATCTCATGGACCACTGGGGACAGGGACGGGACGGGACGAGGACAGGGAGGGGACGAGGGACGGGACGGGGACAGGGAGGGGACGAGGGACGGGGACAGGGACGGAACGGGACGGGACGAGGACAGGGACGGAACGGGACGAGGGCAGGGACGGGGACAGGGAGGGGACGAGGACAGGGACGAGGATGGGACGGAACGCGACGAGGACAGGGAGGGGACGAGGACAGGGACGAGGACAGGGAGGGGACAAGGGACGGGGACAGGACGGGGACAGGGACGGAACGGGACAAGGACAGGGAGGGGACAAGGGACGGGGACAGGGACGGGACGGGGACAGGGAGGGGACGAGGGATGGGACGGGGACAGGGACGGACGGGACGAGGACAGGGACGTTAGAGGGACACTAGACACACCTGCTGCTGAAGGACCAATAGCAGCGCAGCACTGGGTGACATCACGCCGCGCTGCGCCGCCCTCAGCTGCAGAACTGAATGTTGCTTCTCTTGCATCATCGTGATGTCAACAACCAGAAGCCATCTTCCTCCTCCTCCTCTTCATCAGGCTCCTCGTCTCTTCTCCTAAAACTCACTCACCTTTCTGTTCATCTTCATAAACTTTGACCCCTTGATTGGAGAGGTCAACAGGAAGTTTGGTGTTAGTGGAAAGAACTCTGGTTTCCCCCGTCACTCTGTCCCGCTCCACTTTAATCTCCACTGAGTACATGGCTGGAGGACAGGAAGTGGAGGACAGGAAGTGGAGGACAGGAAGTGGAGGACAGGAAGTGGTCAGAAATAGAGCTGTTAGAGACAGATGCTAACCATGAACTCATGACCTCTGACCTGCTGAACCAGCAGTCTGAATCACCTTGTAAATATTTCTAAACTGGAACTGAATTGCAACACATTGACAGAAAGCTAATGGTGGCTATGGCTACAGGTCCATAAAGCTGTAGGTAATATGTTATAATACAACTATTTATCATGTTATAAACCTATAGTTAACACAACACTTGTAGTTATCATATTGTAAACCTGTAAAGACATTAAAACTATGGTTATCGTAGCACAACACTAGTAATAATCCTGTAATTAATATGTAATAATGCTTTTAACACATTGTAAACCTGTTATGTTATAAACATGTAGTTAACACACTGTAGAGCTGTAGTGAGCACGTTTTAAACCTGAAAAGTCATGCTAATATGAGGTCACCTGTTGCGTTGCCATTGTAAAACCTGGAACAGCTTAACTGGTAGTTAACATGTTATAAACCTGTAGTTGACATGTAATAAACATGTTATGAGGCTGTAGATCACCTGCTGGCCTGTTCAGGTGTGGTTTACCTGGAGATTACATGCTGTGCTGGACATCTGACTCACCTTTCTTCATCTCACCCTGGGCTTCTCTTGATTTATTGACTTTAAGACTTTTGTGAACTTTGACCTCTGCAGGGTCTCATGGGACAAATGGGAAAGACAGAGACATAATGTGAAGTCATCACTCTTTACTGCAATCTGATTACTGTATCCTGATTGGTGTAACCGCTCCCACCTTGGATCACCTGACCTGACGGCTTGGCTCCACCCAGCTCCATTCTGCTCTGACCTTTGACCTCAACAGCTGATAAAAGACATGAGTTAGATGCAGAAGCAACACAACAAGAAGCAGAGTATAAGTAGTTACCTGGATGAGGTGTTGACATCGGCTGGAGGCACAAACAGAGACAGGAAGTTACCTCCACAAACACACATGAAACAGAGACATTTCAAAATAAAAGAATCCCAGTGAGATTGAGTGAGCGTGTTTACTCACAACAGAGTGTGTTATGGTCTGAGAGACGAGTCCAGTTTCCAGACTGGAAACTTCCTGCTCCAACCTGCAGACAAAAAGCAAAAATAAACAGAAATAAACAAAAATAAACAGAAATAAACGAAAATAAACAGAAATTAACGAAAATAAACAAACCAATCAATAAACTCACAAATTAAGGTAGTATAATGAAGGACTAGTAAAGTCGCTGTGAAACCAGATCAGACCTCCTGATGGACTCTTCCAGGGTTCTGGTTCTGGCCTCGTCCTCCTCCAGCTGACTCCGGACCTGGTCTGGGTCCTGGTTCTGGTCCGGTCCAGCGGGTCCTTCCAGCAGCCAGCGCTCCCTCAGAACTTTCGACTGAAGAGACAGACAAAGCGACACCTTCAGCAACATGGTTCTGTTGTCGGTACCGTCTGTTGGTACCGTCTGTTGGTACCGTCTGTTGGTACCGTCTGTCGGTACCGTCTGTCGGTACCGTCTGTTGGTGCCGTCTGTTGGTGCTCTTACCCAGACTGACTTGGCAGCCATGTTTGTTTGGCATCAACAGAATGAAGACCAGCTCCATTTAGGCCACGCCCACTCAGACATAGCCGCACTCTTGCAGCACTCAAATTGAGTTTTGTTACTTAAAAACAATTTGACCTTTGACCTTGGCCAATCAAAGCCTGCAGACACCTGGTGAGTTGCCATGGTTACCAGTAGAGCTAACCTTCAGGTGCTGCAGAGCTCTCCGTTCATCCTCCAGCTGGCGCCGCTTGTTCTCCATCTCCGTCTGCCACTTCCTCTTTTCCTGAGGTATGATAGGAAACTGAGTCAGTTTGGCGTCAGTGAACCAGAACCAGAACCAGAACCAGAACCTCTCACGACTCGTCAGTGCCCTGATGTCAGAGGCTGTGTGTATCTGAGGCTGTTATTTTGAAAGGGTTGAGTCGGTGTTTCCTGCTGGCCGACTGCCAGTGCGTTTGTCTCCGAGTGGTTCTGAATAAAGCTGGCCCGGTTTGAATGCAGAATCTTCCCGGATTGGATCAATACCAGCATCAATTGGACCCAACCGCTGAAGGCAGAGAACCCGGTCGTTTCTCCTGAGAGCCTGATTAAACCCGGTCCGGTTCTACAGAACAGGTCAGGTTCCATCTCTGCAGGAACCCGACCCGATCTGTCTGCTGGCATCGGTTCTGATCGAAGTCTGTTTGGTTTTCAATCAATCAGCTTAATTGATGGACGGACTGGTTCGCAGTGAGGGCCGGTTCTGGTTCTTTTGGGTTGGTTCTGTTCAGAACTCACCGCCAGCTGCTGAAGACGGTTCTGATGAGCCTCCATGGCGCTGAAACACAAAAAGAGTCGGGTCACACGTGGTTCTGATGGGAAACCCAAAGTTCTGGTCCAGGATCTGAGTCCTCACAGCAACCAAAACCGACCCGGTTCTGGTTATTTGGATATTCAGAACCAGAACCACATCCAGTAGGTCAAATTGGCCTGCTCTGGTTCTGACCGAAAGCTCCGCCCCACCCACGTTTCAAAATAAGAGTCAGAACATCAGCAGAGGTTCTGCCGGACTCCAGAACCGCATCTGACCCGTCTGAGGCTGCAGGAGGTCGGATCAGAACCTCTGCTGATGTTCCTGCAGCTGACCTCACCACGAACTTTGACCTCCAGGTGAGATGACCTCAGAGAGCCTCTGGGCCTGTGGAACACCAGCAGGCAGCGCTGACCTCTGACCCTGAGAGGTTCCACTCTACCCACTGCGCTTTTGTTTTGAAAACCTCACCGGAAGTCGTGCTGCCTGCGGGCGTCCACCTTGATGCGTCACATTAATGTCAGTAAACTGATCAATAACTGATACCAGCCGCAGCTCATTGATCCCTGATCGGATCTTTCCGCTCCAAAGTAGATCTTGGCCCGGAGTGACGGTCGGTTCCGACCAGCCTCGAACCGGACCGGGATCGGTTCTGCTGCAGAGCAAGGTCCGGTGCCGCACAATGACGTCACAGCGGATGCACATATAGACGCATTTAAACCAAAATAAATAAAAATAAAAATATTTAAAAACAACAGAAGAAGAAGAGGAAGAGGAGGAGAGATGAAGGTTGACTCACCGCTGCAGCGGAACCAGCTGAGATAAAACAGGCCCCGCCCACCGGGAGGGGGCTGGCGGGGCGGGGCTTCAGGGTTCCACCATGACCGAGCGGTTCCGACTGGACCCAGAACCGGAGAGCATCCTGATCCAGAACCTCCACCAGGTTCTGTTCATCTTCCTGAAGGAGCAGCTCTGACTGTGGGGTCAAAGTTCAGAGGACCAGAATCAGAAGCTGGACTAGAGCCAGGACCAGAACTGGAGGTCAGAGGTTACCAGTGGTTTCCGCTGGGAGCCACCAGGGGGCCTCAGAGAGACGAAGAATCAATGAATCATAATTCTTTAAAGCTAATTATAAAACATAAAAGTCCCTGAAGCTGTTTGTCATGTTCTGATTGGCTGCCTGTTTAACTGGGTTCGGACCAGAACCGGCCAGCAGCTGAAGAACCTGCTGCAGAAAGCCCAAACCATGATGAAATGATTATCGATTGAAAGAAACATTCTGAACGGACCAGAACCAGTTCTTTCATCAGAGACCCGGCCAGAATCCGTCACAGACCAGAACCAGAACCACTCTGGACCCGATCAGACGATACCGGAGCAGCTCTGGTTCTACTCACCTGACCAGGTACCCGGCGCTCCGTCTGGTTCTGCTGGGCATCAGACGAGCCGATGGAAATCCAACTTTCTGAAACACCACTCTTTCAAAATAAAAGTCCACACTGATTCTGTTCAACAGCTACTTTTATTCTGAAAAGCCATCCTTAGTGTTCCAGGAAGCAGACAGGTGAGGGGGCGGGGCTAAAGGACCCAACGGCACTTCAGAACCACATTAGCAGGTTCTGGTTCCATCAGGAGCATGAAAACATTCTGCAGCTTTAAGAGGCGGCGAGCGGCGCGGACGGACGGCGCCGCCTAAAGGACACTTTGTGACATCACAGTTAAATTAAATAAATAGGCGAATTCAGTCAGGATTCATTCAAACAGGCAGAAACACTGACTACAGCTCCCAGGATGCACTGCTGCTGCAGCCGGAGGCAGCGTGGACGGAACCTGGGGAGGCATCAGAACCGACCTACCGGGTCAGAACCTTCAGGAGGAACAGAACCGCTAACAGAACCTGAGACTTTCAGAACCGCAGCACAACCATGATTACTGGGTTCTGTTCAGAAGCTGGCGGGTCAGAACCAGAGTCCCAGTTCATCAGAAGATGAAGACTGGGTCGTCCGGAACCAGAACCAAAGCAGAACCAGCGTGGCCGTGAATGCTAATGTTGGAACATGCAGAACTAGCAGAGCTGACTCAGGGCAGCAGCTTATTTGCTGAAACTTTGTAAAAAGTTCTGCTCTTCACGATGACGAATGGTCGCTAGCTTAGCATTAGCTTTAGCATTAGCATGGCTATTCAGTTGGGCTTTCCTCCTGTCTACATCTTCCTGTGTTTCATTTCAATGTGTCGATGGTTTTTTACAATGTTTCGTTTCTTTTTAATGATTTGGTCCGATGACTCTTTACGATGTTTCGCCTCTGCTCCTGCAGTGAAAGTGGGGGGTGTGATAAATGTAGCGTTTTGCAGCTTTAGCGGTGTTGCCGTGGAAACGGTGCGGCTACATGGTGATTATGTCGATGACTGGGGAACAGAATTTTAACATGATGCTGACTCTGAGCGGCGGGCTAATTGTAGCGTTTAATGATAATCATAATCCAAACATCTCAACCATCCAGGTTCTGATCCACAGGACGGGTTCTAGCTGCTGGTTCTGATCCATGGGGGGTTGGGGGGAGTACCATGATGTCACACAGGTGATGAAAGTAGGGAACAAACGTTTGTAACTGAGCATGCTCAGTACGGTACAGTGGGCGGAGCCTGGCTCAGAACTCCACCTTGCAGGCGGGGAACGTCTCGTCCTGCATGGCGACGGTGCTGTTGCTGCCCAGCACCGTCACCGCCAGCTGCTGCTGCCGCTCGTGCGTCTCCTGGTACCACTCGTGCATGGCCAGCGAGTCAAAGGTGGGGATGAGGGTCACCTGAAAGTCAGGGGGGACAGACGGATCAGAGGGCAGGTCCAATCCTGAGGAGAGGAAGTTCGGGACGGCACCACCCACCGGATCGTCGGGCCAGGTACTCTTCCCCGCCAGCAGGCCGTCTAGGATCCTCCTCATCGCCACCTCCTTCGCCGGGTCGTCGCCGCTAATGATGTAATACGAAGCACGCAGGCGTTTGAACAGGCTGTGGTCGACGGTGGAGGAGGCGGAGCCAGACGGCAGGTAAGCCAGGTCCACGTAAACCACAGGACCTTCAGGACCAGCAGAACCTGGCATGAACCGAACAAAGAGGGTAGTTTCAGAGGAAGCAGCATTTTGGTCAACAGGTGAGATAGAGAAGGTGAGGATGTGTCAGCCAGAGACCAGCAGAGGGAGCCAAAGGGACTTTCTAAACCATCAGATTGCCAAGTGGGAATCAGATTCTACTTTACTGATCCCAAAGGAGAAATTAGTTGACATCCAGAGAGTTAAATATTAGCAAATCCAAACATTACCAGAAGTCATACAACGTTCATCATATGCCATTTAAACATGTCCTAAATATGGACTAAAGTAAACTGAAAACATGGACATGGAAGCTGAGGATAAATTCCTGTTTCCTGCAGGAACATAACCGAAAGAAGGAACAGACTTTCTGATTGGAGGCTAAAGGCTCCAATCAGAAACTGACTCTTTGTTTGGTTCTGGTTCGTCCAGAGATCAGGCTGAAACCATCTAAAGACTCCCAGGACTTTGACTACCTGACGGTCTTGAAGGCGTGACCTTGGATCCACCAGGCAAACTCCGTGACAAAGGCTTGGAGTCGAGGCCGGTCCTCAGGGAGCCGGGGGAACCGGCTTTGGACCAGCTGCTTCCTGATGTGGTTCTCTGCAGAGGCTTCTTTCTGGCGCCGGACGCCTTAAGGGCGCGGTCAGCCTCTGGGTCAGCCATGCAGGCGTCACGCTGCAGCGGCACAGGGGGCAGGTCTTTAACCGGTGCCGGAGGCGGGTCAAGTTCCGTCCGCCGCAGGAAGCGTTGACCGGGAAGATCGCTGGCCTGATGGAGGAAGCCAGAGTCTTCATCAGAGTCCAGGTCAGCGGTGATGGAGGGACACTCCTCAGTGCTGGGGGGCACGTCGGAGTCCGTGGCAGTAGGCAGGGAGTCGCTGACCGATGTGGGTGGGGTCTCCTGGCTGCAGGCCGTGGTGAGAGGGGAGGGGTCATTGTCGGATAGGTCTGGTGAGGCACCGTAAGTCGGGTGATGCTGGAACTCACAGGGGGACACCAGGCAGAGGTCAACGTCGTGAGGAACCTCGGAGGGGAGTCCCGACACCCCGCGGACGTTCTCCCCAGAACCACAGCGTCCGTTCTGGGTGGGCCCGCAGGGAAGAACCGTGTTGGCGCAGTCCCAGGCGCCGACAGAGGGGACCGGCTCTGAGGAGACCGAGAGGGAACAATCGACCTCTGTGGAGTGGGGGGAGCCGACCTCCGCCGGCATGGACGTCATGGTTTGGGAGGAGTCCCTGGCCGGACTCAGGAGGCTGGAGCATTTGTCCTGAGACGATGTGGAGTTCTCCAGACCTTCCCGCAGTGAGCTGACCTCCGAGGTTCTGCATGACCCGCCCTGATTGTAGTCAGCAAAGCCCAGACTGGATCCCCGGGCACCCGGGCTGCTGAGACCCGGCGTGTCTTCAGGGGACGGGTGGAAGGGAGTGTGTCCGGCACTGGTCGGAGCAGAGTCTGCAGGAGAAAACAGCTCCAGGGTCTTTTCTACCCGGACTCTGGGGGAACCCTCTGCAACCCCGAACATTGCTGGACAGAGGTCAAAGTTCACGTTGAGGTCACCTTTTGGTGGTCTGGTGATACGTGAGGTGGCGCCAACCGAATCCGTCTCAACAGAGCGGAACTTCTCTGGACTCTCCATGGTGGAAATCTGGTTCCCATTGAGGGACGTCTCATCGGACGCCCCTGGAGTCTTTGGGCCCCGGTTCCCATTGGCATCCTCCAGTTTGTTAAACTCCACCGTCGTGTCCTCAGCCGTTAATGTCTTCTGGTTTTCCTGGGATCCCGACTTCCCTCTCGTCTCCTTGTTGAAGGCATCTTTCTTTGGAAGCATCCCACCCTTCTTCACACTCCCGGTTTTACCTGTAGCTTTCCTTTGGTCAGGAGCTCCGGTTAAGGAAGTGGTTCCACCGGTTCTCTTTACTTCTTTAAACAGTAACTTTGCTGGTTTCTTCTCCTCGGTTCTACCGTCCTTCTTGTTGTCTTTCTTTGGTTCTGGTTTCGAATCCTTCTTAGTCTTCAGACTTGTAGCGTCCTTCTTTGGAGCTTCCTTCTTCTCCGAGGCCTCTTCCTTCTTCCCAGAAGCAGCAGACATCTTCTCGTCCTTCTTCTTCACATCCTTCCTGTCCTCCTTTGACCAATCCCTCTTTGAATTTGGTTTCTCAGCAGCTTTTGTGGTCTTCAGTTTCAGATCTGCGTCCTTTATCTTGGTCTTTTCTTCTGTATCCTTGGTCATGGCGTCCCCTCCTGCTTTGGTCTTAGTCTTCAGTTCAGGTTTTCGGACTTCGACCCGTCTGTCTCTTTGTAAGGCACCGTTGGGTCTCGGGTCTTTGTACTGGGACTTGAGACTTTCGCGACTCTCTTGGCGGATCAATGGCTTCTGGGTTTTTGACGCTTGCAGCGCCTCCAGACTGACAGTCGGCTGCTTCAGGAAGTCCAGATGAGCGAGTTTGTCCAGAGCGTCCAGCATCTTGGCCTGTGGCGTGCAGCCGGGGAAGAGAACTCGGACAATCCGGTCCTGGGTTCTGGAAGGGTGCCAGACCAGCAGGGCGCAGATGGACACCCGGCAGATCAGAGGAACCTCTGCAGTTCCTGAGTCGGCTCCGTTGGGCCACAGCTGCATCAGAGCCTCCAGGTCCTTGGACCCGCGGACAGGGTTCAAAACGTACAGCTCCAGCCGGCCCACTCCCATCTTCTGGAACAGAATCAGCGGCTCTATGGTGGGCCCGCTGGGCCTGCTCAGAGGTTCTGGAGTCACTCCCAGCTTCTGGAGGGTCAAGAGGGCGAGAGCCGCCTGGTCGCAGCCGCGCAGCCGTCCTGGTTCTGGACGGACGGACTTCAGTCTGCCGGGAGCGTTGAAGAACACCACGCCGAGCTCCGGGGACACCAGGTTCCTGACCCAGTTGTCCCCGTCCTCCTGGTTCCGCTCGGCCACCTTCCGCAGCAGCAACGCGTTCAGGCCCGGAAGGTTGTCCTCGCCCATGTGGGTCAGCAGCACCGAGTCGACCCGGTCCAGGTGCCGGACCAGCTTCCAGAAGCAGGCGCGCAGGTCCGAGCCGCCGTTCACCAGCACGTTGAAGCCGTTGACGGCGAAGAAGGCGGAGTCACCACGGCCGCCGGGGAACACGTAGCAGCAAGGCCGCGACAGCTTGAGGAAGCCGGCGGCACCGGGCGGCTCCAGGAGGTCAAAGGGCGAACCGGGCTCCAGCGACTCCGATAAGTATTCTGTGAATTCCTGCAAGCCCTCCATCTCCGGCAGAACCGGGCCCGGGTTGACCCGCACACAGACCGGGACCTGCAGGTTCTGCAGCTCCGAGTCGGTCCAGAGGCAATGGGCCGGGCAGCTGAGGGTGAGACGGGCCTTCAGAACCGGATCAGCAGAACCCAGCAGCTCCACCACCTGCAGCACCAGAGACACAACTGTTACCAAACGGACCGGAACCAGCCGGCTCTCACCATCAGAACCAGCTGGTTCTAATTATCAGAACCGCTCACCTCGTCACCCGACGCCAGGATCTGGGCCAGATCCCGGCTGGAAAATCCGCCCTGCTGCAGAACCAGCTCTCCGCTGCTCTCCATGCACTGACCCGCCAGAACCAGCAGCTTGTGGCGGGACGGATCGCAGAGGAGCCGCTGGACCTGAACAGAACCACAGGTCCATTAGAGTCCGTCAGAGGAGACGGAGATACAATGAGAGTCTCACCTCTGAGCAGACCAAGCTCTGGGTCGGGTTCAGAACCACCTGGGTGTCCAGAACCTCTCCGCGGTGCCGCAGGGTCCGCTGACCTGCAGGACCAACAGAACAACTGTTACACAGCAGGAAGAGTTGGACAGACCATGCCTGGATCAGAACCAGAACCTGGTTACAGAACGGCGACGACTGGGTCTGCTCATTGGTCTTGTGGTTCAAAAACTGGGTCAGAACCAGAACTGCGGTAAAAATGCCCCTGATGTTCCTGCAGGCGGCTCAGCAGAGACTCAGCTGACCCGGTTCATGAGCTCACACACACACACACACTCACAGAGACACACACACTCTCGTTCTTCAGCAGGAGGGCCAGTAAAGTTCTGGTTCTGGTCAGTCTGCTCACACTGAGGCAGCAGCTGACCTACACTCACTTGCAGGAAGATCCACCTGGAGCTCCACCTCATCACAAAACCCCGCCCACTTTAGTTCCTCAGGTGTCCAACTCTCCATCACCGACCACGGTGATGGGTGTCGTAGCGCTAAGCACCCCTGTATCGAGAGGAGCACCATGTGTGCATAGAGGATCTTTGTTCCTCACCTCGGACGTCTTCAGACAGAAAAGCCGAATGTCTCGACACGAAGAGCTTTAGCTGCTGATCCAGAACCGCAACGTCTAGATCCGCCTGCCAGCACCGCACACCTGGAACAGAGACACCACAGGTCACCTTCATCACCATCATCATCACCAGGTCCTAACAGACCTAGTCGTTCATGATCTGAACTAGTAAATAAAATGACAACTAGGATGAGCAGAAATGTTGGTTTGGAATCATTGGCTTCAATATCAATATCTATCACCACAGACTTGTGATCAATATCAATTCAAAATATGTCTGACTGTTGATAATGTCACTGAACTCTGATCCAGGAATGCAAGGCATTCTGGGGGATGTAGGCAGAGGAAAGCCTGTTGGTGTCACAGCTAAGCTAGCTGGGTGGAAATCAGAAATTACACTGGAGTCGCTAATCACCTTGAACACCGGGTCTGCATGAGCTGCAGTCCATCAATAACTAGAACATTTCTGATGAAATCGTGCGTGTGGTGGGAACTCATCGCTATGTTCTGAAGCTGAAAATTAGCAACAACGCTAAGGTGAAGTAAAAAGTAGTCAATAGCATGTGGAGTACCATTATTATGTTGACTAATATGGACTGACTCCATTCAGTACATAAACATTAATGTATTTTTTATGTAAAAATGAGCTAAAATGCTAAGGTTAGCTTAAGTGCAACATTTTGCCATCACCAGCATGTTGACGTTACCATAGAACGTGTTGAAGCACAAGCATGAAGCCTGTGTTTTAAGCCAATTACAGTTGTTAGCTCATGGATGGCGGTGTGTCGGACCAGCTTCAGCCTCTTAGCCTCCATCGTTATTGTAATCTGAGTTCATCCAGAACTCGTTGTCAAGTGAACGCATGTTTATGGAGCCATTTCTCTTCACAACAATGGAATTTTAAAACAGAACAGAACCTGAACAAAAGGCCACGTTAACGTCAGTTTCCTCACAGAGTGACCCATCTCTTTTTCTTCCTATCTTTGACCAACAAGCGTTTCCTGAACAAACAGGAAGTTGGTGTGTAGAAACAGAACTTCCTCTTTCTGTCCAGCAGCAAAAGAACCGCAGTAGGTTCTCCAGAACCTGGGCTCAGAACCAGTTCTTCTCCAGGTCCAATCAGAACAGCAGTGATCAGAACCAGACGGGTCCAAACTGAGAGCTGCTGCTCCTTGGGAGGTTCTACAGGGAACTGGGTTCGGTGAATGGACCAGCGGTTCCTTGGGTTCCTCCAGGAGGAGACGCATGTTCTGGTTCTAGATCCTGGACCCGACCTGGGATCACCAGACCACAAACAGAAGTATTGCTCCTCCAGCTGCAGACATTTAGAGAAGCTGATCTAATGTTCTGAACATTCAGAAGAAACCCATCTTGAAGCGGGTCAGAACCGAGCCGGAACCAGGCTGAACCCGGTCATCTTTGGTTAATGAATCAGATTTGGTCCAGACTCCAGTTTATTTTTCCGGGTCAGGATCAGTAAGACTGATTCTTGTTCGGTTCAGTCCTGTAGTTCATAGACACTTTACTCTGAAAAGTCAGCTTCCGATAGAGGAAGCTAGCATGCTAACCCCAATAGCATGGCTCCGTCCAACCACAGAAAGTTCTGTTAAGAGTTCAAACCTGCCTTATATTCAAGACACTGTGCAGCTCTTCACACCGAACCTAAACCCATGAAAAACCGAACCGGGTTCTGAATTTATCCGGGTCTCCGCGCTGGTCCGAACTGTAATAGCCGAATGCTTTTATTTTGAAAGGTTCACAGACCTCCCGCCCTACGGTTCGGTTCTTCAGTCCTCCAGAATCCGCTCACCTGCTTCTATCTGTCGCAGTACGAGATCCAGCGGTCCGCTGGGCTGCAGCGCTCCCACCACGACCAGAACCGAATGATCCGCAGCCGCTGTGGGCCTAGAAGAACCGGAACCGCCGCCCCACTGCGCCGCCATCACGCTGACTGCTTGCGGCCAACGTCATTCCGCACGTTGACGCTCAGCTCCGCCCTCACATGAATACGGGAGGAGTCCTGTGTAGGCGGGTGGACGGTTATGCCAGCCAATCAGAGACCACAAACAGAAGCGTCCCAACCGTGATCCAACAGAAACTAAGGCGGTGTCCAATCACAGGAGACCGTGAGAAATCTACCTAATTTCGGCCCAGTTGGAGTTGAATCCAGAAAGAAGGTTGCATTCTGCTTGGACTTCAGCAAATTCCAGCAGAAATAACAAGAAAGGCCTCCAATGTAGCTATCTTAGCGAAACTGTGAACATAATCCGTCTTTCTTTCACATAACTTGGAAACTGTTTCCGCTTCAATCGGTCTGCCGGCATGTACTGACTTTTCCCACACTCCGCTGGTCACCTGAACGCCTCGTGTCTCTCGCTGGGAAAACTGGACTCAAACAGTTTTGGTGTCCGGTTCTGGATCTGTCGTAGGTCAGCAGGAAGACAAAGTAATACTTTGGTATTAACTTGAACTGGTCCAGCTCCAGAATTTGAGACAGAAACAGATATTAATGTGTTTTTATTCATACAGCTCCGCTCGTTAGGGTCACATTAAACATGATGAGAAATCTGTTTTAGCCTCATTGTGATGAGACAGGATGACATTAGGAAAACTTTTAAAAAGGGACTACACTAAAGGATAAGCTGAGCAAACTACAAAACCACGTGTTGATGAGGTGTTTCCGCTCCGATGGACGTCAGCAGTCATTCTCCACACTCCGCTGTGGACCCCTTCTTGTTGTCAGTGACTGTCTGTTTTTTCTTACAGCCCTCGGAGCCCCTGAACGCCTCACCGGGGCCAACATGGCGGCACCTCTGCCTAGCAGATGCAGCTTCTTCGTCCAGAAGAAAAACCGCTTCTGTAAGATGGTCCCCGGAAAGGGGCGGAGCTTCTGCGGAGAGCACGCGACCATGGTGAGTCACGTGGATTCAGTAGCTACTTCCCAAAAAGGTTTTATCTGGATCGGTGCCGCTGATCAGCAGTGACGTCATTAAAGCTGTGAGCGTTTCCCTTTTCAGGAGGAGGGGGTCGGTGGCAGCAGGAGGATCACGTGTCCACTGGACCCCAAGCAGTGAGTCCTGGTTTTGTTCTATCTGGGTCGGACTGGGAACCGGGTCGGTAATCAGAATCTGTTCTGTCAACAGCACCGTGGCCCAAAAGAACCTGGAGAAGCACCTGAAGAAATGCAACTCTAGAGAGAAACCCCGACCTGTAAGAACATCCAACCTTCACCCAGCCATCCATCCATCCATCCATCCATCCATCCATCCATCCATCCATCCATCCCTCTCTCTCCAGGTCTACTATGTGGAGAACATCAATGCAGGACGAGTTGATGGAGATCAGGAGCTTCCAGAGGTAAC
>CAEGAE010073063.1:0-19913 GCA_903067095.1 Girardinus metallicus
TTAAGATGTTTTACATTGAAATAGATTTTGATTTTAGTACATGTGACCACTTAATGCTGCACATTCAAAGAATGACCGTTTGCAGTTCTTTATAATCCATCAAATGTTTAGAAAATCTGCTGTGCATAATAATTTAGAACAGTGCATTTTGAGGTTTTTATTTTTGAAAAGAAATACTGTTCTCATTGGGAGCTTCAAGTAAAACTTGATTTATACTGTAATAGTTCATGACTTGAAAATTATACTCACCATCATTTGCATTGACCATTTAAGAAAATCTGAGAAAATATCACTTGCATAATAATTTGGAACACGGTGTAGTTACACATTGTTTATGCAATTTAAACTGACATTCTCCACCCAGTTTCTAATCCTTCATCCTAGAAAAAGTTGCTTTGTCTCATGACTGCGGCTAGTCGACTAGAAACATGAAAAGTCATAACAAAGATCCAAACAACAAGTGTAAAAATCAACTTGCTGGTGCAACCACTATTATAAGGTTTTCTATTCCTGGCTTGTGTCAAATTTTCAACTAAACCTAAATAGGTTACAGATTTTGTTGAACAATGGCTTTCTTTTCATTGTTTTAAAGGTTAGATTTGTGTAGTGGATAAATAATAATTGTAAAGTCATTAGATGCTTGCACCTGATATGTTGATTTTTGCATCTTCTCAAGAGATGCCATTGGGATATTGTTTATGTAACTTAACCAAACTTTAATCTTCTTCACAACTTTATTCCTGGTTGGTCTGGTTTATTCCTTAGCTTTTATGACACTGTTTGTTCCCTATTGTTCTCAAACTGAAGGTTTCACAGAACAGCTGCATTTATATTTAGAATAAATCATACACAGTCATTAATTTGGTGACATCAGCAAGGAATTAGTTGCACTATTTAATGGCATCTTCCTTTTCCAATTTTTCGATACTCTTAAAACAAATCTTCACAACTGCATGCTACTTTGAATTTGTGCATGTCAAAAAGCCCTCACAAAATGAAGTTTCAGATGGCAACATAACAGAATGCAAAAGGTTTTGAAGGGGATGAAGAAAATCTGTTGAGTTCAGATCAAAAAACAGTACTAGCATTTTGTCGCTCCTTTTCAGCCATCTCTCTGTAATCCATAGCCTATACAAAACAGGTCTTGTTGGTTTCTCTTGTCCTTTAGCTGAACCGGGGTTATTTACGCTAAATTAAAAAAGAAAAGGGCCATATGGCTTTGTTTGGGTTTGTACGGAAGCCACCCAGTGCATGTGTATTTGAGCTTTCAGTGCTGGCCAGGCAGCACTGAAACAGCAGCAATTTAACTGATGCTTTCACCATATGGTTTGACTGATAGCATTAGAGAACCTGCGCTGAACCTGAAAAAGAGGCAAGCGAGAGAAAGACGGGGGTAGTTTGGACTTGAGCTGGAGGGCAGGATTTGCAGTGCAGACCCATTATGGTATGCTGGTATGCAAATCACTGCACACACAAAGAGACAATGTGTGTGCTCAAGTCTGAATGTCAACAAACCTAGTTTAAAAGCTACATAATGTCCACAGAATTGTACATGCATGCACCTTAACAATCATAATCATCAGGGTGAATGCAGAGAAAGACTTGCAGGCTTGTGGGAAAGCTGTGTGTGGACATGCATGCGTGTGCACGCGCATATTTACACAGGTAAGTGCAGCCTTATCCGGTATCCTTGTTTCAGCAATCTAAGTGATTTATGCCTTGAATACTGCCGTGTTTTGGGTGGGATCTCAGAGAATTCACTGCCATATGTCCCAATTTTATTCCCTCTCTCTCTCTACACACACACACACACACTTTAAACATACTATTCATACCTATAAACACACTATCAAGACCTTTTTACACATGTATGGAATTCTACACATCCACACACCATAACTAAATGGGCAAGGGCAAAAGAGGACTATGTGTTGGCTTCAAAGTGTAAAGTAGATTGAACAAAGGGCATAATGCAGGCATTCTGAATTTTCCTCTCTAATTAAGTCATCTTTGGCCTCTGATTCGGGTCAACTGACAAGTCGGAGGAAAAAGGTGAAAAAGGACAAGATGCAAGATGATTTAGTGGCATTAAACTGACTAATAATAAACATGTGGCTTAGGGTTTGGTTAATTTTTTAGAAATTATTTTATTATTATTATTGCTGCAGATATGAATCATTCATGGGTGCCGATCACTGATACCAATCACACTAGTTGGCTGCTAATTTTCTGGTTTACCTATAAATCATTAAAAAGATGCACTTTGAATTTATGTCAAAAAGTTCTTGTAAAATGAAAAGTTGCAGATGGTAACAGAATGAAAAAAGTTTCAAAGGAGATGAAGAAAATCTGTTGAGTTCAGACCAAATTGTTGATAAAAGATCTAATGCAGTACTTCTCAAATAGTGGGTGATGTGTCAGGGGGCAAGAGGCAGGAGGACTTATAGGTATTAATTAGAGATGTGTCAACCAATCGGCCACCGATCAAAATCGGCCAATTTCCGTGAAAAATTGTATTATTGGTGATCACCAATCACTGTCCCTTGTTGATGATCACACAAACCAATCGCCTGTATGTCACTTTGCAGCCTGCTTTTGCAGCTTATCTTCTCTTTAACTCACACTGCGCAATCGCATGGCAACAAATGCTAAGCAAAGTGGTGAGGAACTTTAACGCTCTGAGAGTGAATGGGAAAGTTTTTGTGTTGCAACAGAAAAATACCTTGGGGGTGAAGCACGTCTACAAACAAAACTAATATGACTTTTATAAAACAAGCACATGAGAGTGTGGCTATATCGAGGCTTACTGCAGGAAAAGAAAAAAAAACATCCAGAGTGATCAGACAGCAGGTAAAGCAGCGCACAACTACCAACACTCACCTGGAAGAGCATGATGGCCAAAAAGCTAAACAAATAACCCGAAAAATAATTTACTCAACGAGCTAGCGACGTAGGTTCTGCTCTCGCTGTTGGATTGCCGCTACGCGCTACTGGTAGTAATATTTCATAAATGTAGCGCCGCTCAACCACCACCCAGCAGTGAACTCACACTGAACGTCTGCTTAACGCTGCATGTAACTTAGACAACAAAAAAGATGCATAATATGTATTCAAACTTTCACTACGTCCTAACATGAGATAGATAATCTCTGGGGGAAAAAAAATAAAAAAATCAAGCTTCTCTGCCTCCTCCAAGTATTCTGCAGAATTACTCCGCTTAGTCAGAAACAACCAATCAGAGCCAGTACAAAACAATTAGCCATGCTCTCAGTAAGTTTTGACTTAGTAACTCAGGATTGTTTTGTTTTGATGCAACCTGCATTTGACTTTGAATGAATGTTTGCTTTTTACTTAACATTATTAGATATAGACAGATTTATTTGACTCATGTATAATTTATGGTACTGAGAGCCTTACTGTTGAATATTGTTTTACTGATTGCAGGTTTTTCAGTTGTCCTTTTGACTGAATAGCTGCTGTATTGTGCCTGCAAGTATTTTTGCATATTTATGTCTAAATTAGATCAACTTATTACCAGATCCTTTTTTAATTTTCCCAGGTCACATAGTAGCCTTTATACCTATAGCAAAAAATTAACAGCCAATCCAGGTGATCGGCAGTGATCGACCCTCATGGACGATAGGAATCAGCAGCAAAAAACCTGATTGGAGAATCCCTAGTATTAATGTCATAAGTCGATCGATAAATAAACCTGCAGTCAGACTCATCACAATATCCTCATCCTCCTTGGAGGGCAGTGACAAACTCATAACCTTTATAACCTCTAATGAATAAAACTGGATTTCAAATACATGTAATGTAGCTGTTTGTTACCAAGCAAAGACAGCAGCACAATCTGCAGACAGTAGAGGCACCTCATGATTTACCAGTGGCCATCTGGTAAATCATGAAATTTGCTTGTATATAAAGCACTAAATGCTAGGATTGTAACAGAGAGCTCTGCTGTATG
Organism: Girardinus metallicus; assembly: GCA_903067095.1. Lineage (NCBI taxonomy): Eukaryota > Metazoa > Chordata > Actinopteri > Cyprinodontiformes > Poeciliidae > Girardinus > Girardinus metallicus. The sequence continues at coordinate 3,971 of CAEGAE010073063.1, forward strand.
GTGTGAATTCTCCATGTCTTTTCCATATTGTTCTGGGCTATGAATTGTAATCCATGTCCCTTTGGTTCTATAATTTCAGCAGCATAACCTGAAAGCACACAGGGCCCGTGATCTCAGCAGATTGATTTATCTGATACAAAAGAACAAAATAATCCATGATAGGAGGTTCATAATTGTATCGTTTCCACAAACTTTTTTTGTACAAATATTACTGATGGTACAGGAAATATTCATTTCAATAAGTGTTTGTGACTGTCTTGGCATTTATCCTCAAAAACCATAAATGAATGATAGGTGTAAAGTATATATATTAAAGCTTATAACATATTTTAGGTTTTTGAGAATTTTTTTCTTACATTTTTGACACTTATCTTGCATGGATGACAGGTACAACACTGAAACAAAAGGTTCTATACATCTGCAGCATTATTTAAGCTGTAAGTGAGTCATGAGACACACAGCTAGTGCAAAGCTGCGATGTTTTAACATAGAAGATTGAATTAATAATGAAATATCCTAGAAGCAGGACTTACACACTACTGTGCCTGTGTGAAGTCAGCCAAAAAGGAACTTCCCACTCATACAGTAAAGCAGTTTTGTGTGTCAGAGATGGATTAGCACCCAAACCGGTGATTAATCTTGTTCCCCATACTAGAAGACATAACCTGATGGCAAAAGTCCTTGAGAGAAAGGTAGAGACAAAGAGATCTGACTTCTAACTCCGTTACTGAAAGCCTAAGTGTGATATTCTCCCTAAATTCTGAGAGCTGTTGTCTTCTGTGTTTTGTCTTTTTCTACACTCTGTTTTCCTCTTCTTTTCACCTCCTAAACTCAAATAAAAAGAACTGACACACTCAGAGTGCAAGCTACGGTTGACAGTAAAGCATTTAGATAAAAAGCAGGTGACTGGGAGGCGGGAAAAAACTGAAAGACTGAGGAAAAAACTAGAAGGGATTGAACTCAAAAGGAAAAGACACAAAGAACAGTTAGTGGAAGAAAGAAGGGGAAACTCTCACAATTAGTTCCCATCATCTAATGCATTGCAATCTTTCGCTCAGTTACTTTCACTCCTCCCTGCTTCTGTCCCTTTCTTCTTCCCCTCTCAAGTCAGAAATCTCCAAGGAAGGCTGCTCAGAAGACTTGAATTATTTACCACCGCCACCCTGGCTGCATCGCTTCGTCATTAATTTACCATATTTGCATGAGCAGTTGGACACAGAGTTGCTGCAGCCACAGCAAGCACACTAGCAGCAAATCTTATTCATGAACATATATTAGATTATTACAATTCCCTGCAGAGTTAGGGCACTTGAAGTGAACCACTAATGAGCCCCAATCTGACCTATATATCTAAATTATAAATGTGCTCATAGTATCTGTTTTTGGTGTTGTAGCAAATCTGCCTGGTTTGTTATGACACACCCCATACACGGATAACTATCTCTTTTTCATTTATCTTACAAATAAAGAAACAACTTTCATTCAATTTTACCAAGCTATTATTAAGTCAGTTTTATTTCTCATCCAACAATTTAGAAAAATACTTCAAATACGGTAAAGATTTTGAGAGGCTGTGCTTGATGCTCATTTGTTCATGCGCAAAAGACGAAGGACCTGGTAATTGCTGTAAGAAGGAGAAAATGAAAAGGTATGTGTGTTTAAAAGTGCGGTTTCCACAGCTTCACGTCTTACTCGCCCGCTAAATATTCAAGCTTGAATTACATTGATTTTGCATCACCAGCAAAGCTCTTCGGCATTTATTAAAATGCTCACGTCAAATGCATACATTTATGATGAAAGGACGTATTAAAAACTTGATGGGAAGCCTTTAATAATACAATAGTGTAATTAAGCAATAATTTTCAAAGCCAGAAGGGTCCTGTGTGAAATGTCAAAAGACCTTAATTTATTAATCAATAACAGAGCGAATTTCATTGCAGAGTGCTAAAAAATCCATGACTTAGCCATGTATTCATGGAGGCAGACTGGGGAGACTGAGCCTGATTCTAAAAGAGATTTTAAAGAAATGCATCCTAAAGACAGGAATTGCCCCGTGGACATATGGCAGGATTGGCCTGTTTCTTTTGACTGACACCACAATAAAAGTATCTTTACTTCTGATTTTCAAAATTTACACAAATTAAATCCCTTTCAAGATTAAAGTATAGTGCTGCATTATTTATCTTAACATCACCTTAAAAGTACTACGGTGACTATTGGTCAGGTCAGTTCAGTCAACGTTCAGTTGTGGAGAAACACACTCATTAGCAAGGTCATAGTGCTTGTATTTATGCAGAATTGTATAGTTCATACTGCCTTGCTAAAGTATTCCCACCCAAATGTGATAAACCATTCTGAGGTTGCGCATGCAGTTTATCAGTAAAAAAAAAGTTGATTGGGGGGCAAGTTTTACTTTAAAGTTTCTCTTTCACATGCAAACAGAACTTTCATTTTGTTTAGAGTAGCAAGTGCCACCCGTAACACTGATTTCAGACGCATTTTATAGGGTCTCGTAAAATAAACACGTTTCCACCACAGTTTACACAACATATTGAAACGTTAAGCTGGTCTTACAAGTAATAACTGGGAGTAGCTGAAGTTGCTCCCACTTCCCCAGTGGTAATTCTGACTTCAGAGGGCATTACATTTTATTTTTCTGTAGAATGTCCCAGTTCCATCTACAAATGGAACACACCATTTGCTTTTAACAACATAAAAGTTCTACAAAAACATTCACATCCATCTAGGCAGATGGAGAGCAAGAAAATCATTAAACAGAGGGGCAGCCTAGAGGCCCATCACAATTTTGGAACCTGTAGAGATCCACAACTCAAGTAAGAGATTCTGTTAAAACAACAACTACTGGTTGTGCAGGTCCACAATCTGGCTTTAATGGCAGTGATGGAGAAAATAAAGAGTCACAAACCAAGTACAGATCACAGCTAACCTATAGAAGAATGTAGGTTGGTTAGATGCTTATGTACATGCAAAATACTATTTATGGTGGAAGAAAAAGAAAATACTCATCAAATTAAACAAACTATGTTCAACACGAAACAAGGAATTGCCAGCATCATGCAGTGGGGCCACTTTTCATTAGCAGGATATTCCAGCTGGATGATGATAATCATAAAAGTGAAAGGTTTAGACCAAACATATTTGTGTTTTAGTATGACCTAGTCAAAGCCCTAAATCCATTTTAAAAAGCGTGACAAAACTTGAAATTGTATGTTTTCAATCAACGTCCAATTTGTACTGGTGGCTCAACAAAGTTCTGACTCATGGATGCTTACTAGAAATGCAAACTACACTTTTCAGACTTCTACGTGAAATTAATAAAACAAAAGCATGTATCCTTTCCCTTCACATTGACAAGTGTCCACCATTTTGTTTGTTCTGCGACTTGAAACCCCAATAAAACACATTGAAGATTCTAGTCGCTGCAATCTCAAATCAAGAAAGTTCCAGATCATCTCTGTATACTTCCCTAATGTTTTCTGGTTACCACAGCTCCCCTCCACAGTCCATAAACATGCATCTAGATATACTTCTTTATTTACTTTAGGTGTGTAAGTAATTATTTGTATTTTTTTCTGCGTTGGGTCTGTGACAAATTGTCCAAGTGTGCTGTACACCCCTGACCAGTATCAGCTGCAGTGGGCTTCCAACCAGCATGTGGGTCTAAATGGGACAAAGCTCATATAGAAAATAAGTGTGTTTTTTTTTTTTGTTTAAATGGCCTGTATTTTAAAGGAACAGTGCTTAAAATGCAGTGGATTTACCTCACTGTAATCTAAAGCAACAGCAATCTAAAAAATGTCATCTAAACTGTATATTTGGAATACAAACCGTCATTGTATTCCTTATCAATAGCATATCAGGGCTTCTCCATATCCATAAAACAGTTTTTCTCTCTCTTCATGTGCCTGGTCTCATGATAGTTCCCTTTCATTTGCCACTGCTAATTAATTCATTGTATCACTGTCTAAAGTAGACATAATAAATTGCCAGAGAGAATTTACTGAAATACAACCCACTCAACTGCCTAAGGCTTTCCAAGACAGCAGTCAATACAGCTGAGTGAGTGTGTGTGTGTCACAGAGATGAAAATCTCCATTTATACCAGAAAATAGCTGTTTTAACTGGTGATAAAATGCCAAATGCATTCATGTGGACAGCACATTTGTAAAAACAGGATATACTGCACAGATTAAAACAAATCCTACAAAAAAGAAAGCTAAATCCATTCTGTCACATGAATATGATGTACAGTACACTGTGTTGCATGAGCAGCTTCTTGGTGTTTAAGTAATACAGTCTGCTTGCTGACTTATATGTGTATATGTGTGGGCATAGATATCACAACAGCAGGCAGAGAGGTGTTGATCACTTATTTGGCATTTTGACAGTGATAAAGGACATTTGTTGCCCTTGGCAATACAGAAAAACACACAAATATACATGCATGCATCATTTTGGCAGTCAGAGCTTTATAAAATCCATTTATAAATCCAAAAAGCATTTCTATTTGCCCATATCTCTGACATGATTCCAGGGCATGTGCAGTAATTTGACAGGAAGCAGCTGAAGTATGGACCATTGATCCAACAGCAAAGTTTCAGCAGATTTAGATTTTATGAACCACAGCGCTGTATCTTTTCACATTAGCCCAATCTGAACACATCTTTTGTTTAACAGACATAACAAAATGCACAAAGACACTTCGGCATGTTGCACCAGGCAGAGTTATTACATCCTGAGGCCAAAAAGCAATTAAACAGAAAAAGATGCCTCATAGATCACAATTTCAGCAGAAGAGGTAGGGAGGAAGCTTAACAGCATCAACACTAGGGGTGGGAAATAAGATGAATTTGTTAACATACTTGGTGTTACAATGAATAAAAAAATGTGTATATTCAAAGCATTGGATTATTTTTCAGCTGAGGGTAAGTTATGCCAATTTTATCCATAACTCCCACGCAGAGCCAGCCCAATGCATAAGCAAACTAAGCTGCTCTTTAGCAGGGACATGACGGACATTTTGCAAAGGCTTGAAATTTAACATAAGTCTAAACACAAGTCTAAATGTTTACATTACTGAGAAGAAATATTAGTAAATTTTATTTGAATTTTTCAGCATAGATAGGGTAGAAGCTTTGAAGTTGGTAAAAAGATAAACTTAATTTTACTTAATAGCCACCCTCACTCTTTATGTAATTGTATTTTTCTTAAAAATGTTTTGAAATTGTGTTCAAATACCATGATACCAAAGTATGTTCACTCAAATTTAGTGTATTATATATATACACTAATATAAAATATATCAACTATATATATATATATATATATATATATATTTCTTTTTTTTTTGTTAGTTTTTTTTTTTCAGAATCTCAAAAAATGTCAGAGCTTCTTTATCTGTCAACTCAGCAAACTACAACATATTCAGCTCCAATTGTTTACAGTCCTGCATAATTACTGTTTTTCTCCCTCTGAATATTGCAGCACCCATTCAAAAACCTCGGTGACTCCTCTAATGGTTAATGTTTTAGACATTGTGCATTCAAATGGTGGGTTTGGCAAGTTATGACAATTCAGGCCAATAGTAAGATCAAAAGGAATTAGGAAAATGTGGATTTTACTTGTTTCTAACAAAAAAGTGCAAAACTAAAGTTTTTAAACTATTAGGCTGACATTTGTATATTTTAACTGAACAGCAACATACTTTACTGTGGCTCCATTTAGTCAAATGCACAAATCCATAAAACAACAATTTTGTGTATTCTAAACTTCCACATGTTGAGTGTTCCTGAGGATATGAAATGCTATAATTATTCACTCATAATGTGGTAAGAACCGTTCACTAAATGTGATGTTTGATTAAACTTTATTCCTGTATTTATGTCATCCTTTCCTATATTTCTTTGGACGTTTTTTACAGTCGGTGTGGTCGGTGTGGTCTTATCCGACTCCCCTGCTAATTCTGATCCAAGATGAACCTTTATCCGATTGGATCTCTCTTGCTCCCAAGGGCAGGGTCTGGAAATAGGCTTATGCTCTGATTGGATCGTTAGCCCCTGAGGGAAGGTATAAGCGAGGTCAAAAAAGAAAACTGTGCTGTCTTTTGGCTGGGCCACACAGGGGGCCTTGCCTTCATACACACACAGTCACACAGACAGCAAACACATCAAATCTTTGCAAAGATGATAGTGAAGTATGATGGCACCATAGAGGGCAAAGCAGAGACATAAGAAGTCTGGATAAGAGTAACCACTGGGGTTTCTGAAGATCAATCTGCAGTTTTCTGGTGCTTGGAGTCTCTGGGTGAATACATGGCATGATGAGGGCCTGGCTCCAATATATGATATGTACTTAAGTATCTAAAATATTGAAGGGTCTCTCTGTAATGTAATAAGAAAGTAAAGACAAGTGGAAATATACACCACCATTTACAAACTAGAAAGCTCAGACATAATAGCACAAAGACAACCCATTAATAGCACAAAGACAACCCATTACTTCATTGTCTTTCCACCTTACAGTCACTCTCATGTTTCACTGATAAATCCAAATTTAAATGTAGGATTTATAGGAGTTGGCAAGTTTAATTTGTAAAAGTGCAAAGATTATTTTTTCTATTATTATTAGTCATTTATTTATACAGAAAAATCTCTTGAGACTTACTGTCTCATTTATGAGACCTGCTAAATCTTATCTTCATGTTTTAATTGTTGTGTTACCACAGCTACAATCTGATGCTGAGTTTAATTTTTGTGCTTGAGTTTGGCTTGTTCACAAATACATCTCAGCAAATAATAACCAATTATCACTAATTGCTTTTAAGCTTGGCCAATTAAACTTGGCTCTCTGTCCTAGATTCTGACAAATCTGTATTAAGATGCTGTGGTGGGGATGTTCTTAACAGGAAGAAGGGCTCCTACATCATATTCTGCTTATGGACCCATATAACCTTGGGTCATTTAATTATAAATAAAAATAACACCTGTAATGGACAATGAGTCAATTTGCAGAAAAAAATTATCATCTTACCAATGACAATTATTTGTGTTGATTTGGTGAACTAAATTTTATTAGGGTAAAAGTATTTCTTGTTTAATAATGTCTGCACATTGGTGCAGTATGTTGATTTGCCGGTTATGGTAGCAAATGCAGTATAAAGAATACTCTGAATGCAAAAGATTTGACTGACTGCTTGTGTAGTTTATTTACATCAACTTCATCAAGTTGCAATAGTACACATAGAACCAAGTATGTGGCAAAACACATACTGAGCTAACATGTTTCAGATATAAATGGAGACCCCCCCCACACATAATTATTTGTTCACAGAAATATGTGCGCTCACATCAGTCTTACTGCGCGCTCAACACAAACCACTAAAAGTGCGGCTATATGTTGAATTATATTTTCAGAACATTTTGACCATCTGCAGGCTGAGCAAGTGGTGACGCTTTTATTTTTGACATCAACCATATTCCCTGGAAATTAGTCCTCATAGAGAGTTCGCCTGTACAAGCGAACCTGCTCTGCAAGAACACCTTCCAAATCGTCCAGTTTGAGTGAAAGGTCTGTGCCGAAGTATATAACTTCAGAAGTGCATTACCAGACAACGCAGCATGCAAAGCCAATGCATAGACAGTGGAAAATGGGACAAGTGCACGCGGCCTGGCCTAACCCTATTTAAAATAAATAAACAAGCAACGCTTAGCCTGGCTGGGGTGCAAGTAACACCAGGCACCCCCTCACCCATCCTTACAATACACTTGGGGAAACTCTGACCTAACTAAAAGGCTATCAAAGCAAAGATAGGAGGTTGGTTTATGTCAATATAAATCCTTGTAGAATTTTACTCCTGGTGTGTCTGTTAGTCAGATGCTACTTCGCCACTGTCATTTTATATTAAACATGTCTCTTATTTATTATTTCTAGAAACACGAAAGCCCTGTGATAACATACTGCCAGGTGGTTAAATTTTAATGTTGGAGGACAAATTTAAACCAGTTATAATCCTGCACATTTTTATATAAGCTTTCATTTCTATACTCTTCTAGCAGGCGTATGTGGGCATGTCTGCACAGCCAATAAAGATGTAATAGTTTGAAAGGTGATATGGAACTATGGATTGTTATAACAGGGTAAGCCATAATGATTAGAACTGTTAGAGAAGATGGGCAAACAGAAGAAAGGTTTAAAAACATGATGGATGAAAGCACCAGCATGAGAGGAAGGATAACAGAGATAAAGTCAATAAAATGTGAAATAAAATGAAAAGACTATTGCAGGAGGTAGGTTTATGAAATGTTCAAATTTACAATAGTTATAAAATCCACCATGATAAAGAAAAGGCATTATGTTTGAGAACAAATTTGAACAGAATTTGAAGCCGGGACCATGAAACAAAGCATGTGTGACTAGGCATAACAAAATCAAGAGAAGTCTACCCAGGGGCGTTTTGAGTTATTTACAGATTCTGAAAATGTGTATTCTAAGCTTTCTAATGATGCCAAACACAGAGAAATAAAAAATATGAAGAAGATATGGCCATTTGAATGTTGGCACACTGTCCTGGCGCATCACATATAATCTGACATGATAGATTTAATGCCTTAAGATCTTTTAAGGGGATCCTTTTCACCTGACTGGTAAAATACGGGTGTCGAATTGTTGAAAGCAGAGAACAGTCCATCCCGCAATAATTGGCTTCTTCACTGTCATTAAAAAGGTCCACAACAGTCAACTGCTGATGCCTCAGAGATAATTAGAGGCACTAACATTTTAGTATCCCAGCAGCTCACGGAGCACATTATGTAGAATATCAGTGCACACACACAGGGGGAAATTATGTTTAGACTTAGTTTGATTGAGGTTATAGATTTTGTTCAGAATCGGCTATCCTCCTGTTCTAAAATGTTTTAGATAATTACCTGGGAAATTCTAAAAAGAATACATCTGAACAGAATTTCATTATATTTAAAATATTTAGCATCAGGTTAACAAACCGTTCAGTTAGAATCATGTGAAAAGTTTAAACAATTAGATAAGCTAAGAAGGAATGTTTGCAGTAGCTTCTTCAAATTATACAACTCTAAGCAACTTTACTGGCTCCACAGGGGTTCTTACCATTTGACTTTTAAAATTGATTTAAAAGGGAATATATATATTTTTTTTACTTTCATTACATCATTAACAGACAGCTCTGTTTTTCTCCTTTCTTGCTCAGCATTACAAAACAATGTGACTTAACAATAAATGGACAAAAGATAAAAAAAAAAAATACACCTACACAAGAGTCTGTGTGGTGTCCCTTTGCCCCAGTGTACAACAGTTGTTTCACTAATTTATATACACTCAACACTGAAATGTATTTCTTATTTGGAAAAAACAAAAGTTCACCAAAACAAAAATTATCTATTATAATTACCAAAAATATTCTGACCTGATCACTCAGAGGATAGATCCAATCACCAGGGTCTGTTGGTGCAGCCTATATCTCTGATCGATGAATGAGCACTTGATGCTGCTCTTGGGAGGGGGAGCCAACAGTAAGAGCGCTTTGAGGTGCTGCAGAAGGTCCAGGGGTGCGATTTAAATATCTCAGTAATGCATCTGAAGAGGAAAAAGAGGAGTATGAGTCCAGAAATGAAAGTTAAAACATAAGAAATGTCCTATGTTCACTGTACATGTAAAATACAAAGTGATTTTTTTTTTCTGAGATGCAATGAAGAAATGCACTTCAGTATATGGGAATGTTATAGTGATGCTAAGCTAAGAATAATGCGTACTGTTATGAAATGAACTCACACAGTTGACTTGTCTTGATTGCTTCAACCTGCTTAAGATGCTGGGATCAGTGGCAAGCAATGGTGCTGCATTGTTTGCAAGTTGTGTTGCATGAAGGCAATTTGTTTTGTTTCACGTTTTGAATGTTTTGGCACAGTTGCAGCCTAATGCAAAAAAACAAAAAGGGTCACTTTAATTACGAGTCCTGCTATTTAGGCTTGTGTGTTAACTATCAGAAAAATGTGAAGTTTGAGTTGACAGCTGAAAGCAATAAAACAAATTTGCTAGGCTATATACCGACTAGCTTCGTGTTCGACTGGCTAGCTAACCTAGCTGCTACACTACACTCTGCTAAATAACTACAGCAACAGGTACCGTAAATTCCGGACTATAATCCGCTATTTTTTTTCCACAATTTGAACACTGCGGCCTATAATATGGTGCGGCTAGTACATGTTTTTTTTGTCTGTCAGAAAATGTAGGTCGCATATTTTTGTGTTAATTGAACCGAACTACGCAGCAAGAGTATATGTTACGGTGATAAAGGTTAAGCTCGGATAACGTACCCCCACTTTTTATATATATATATTTTTTTAATTGAAGCTTTTTTCTGACCTGTGATCCCCTTGGACTTTAGCTTGCTGTCGTAGTCTTTAAAATTAACATCTCATAGAAAGTCGGATACCTACGGCTTAAAATCCGGTGCGGCCTATAGAAGTACAAAATTGATTTTCTTTCTATAATTAGCGCGTGCGGCTTATAATCAGGTGCGCTCTGTAGTCCGGAATTTACGGTAATTCCATCACATTAGTTTTACTTGACCTCTATTTTTGTCACGTTTTTCCTCTTCTTTTATTCTCTCTGTTCTTCCTGGGGCACCAGTGAACTTAGAAGGCTTCTACATGATGCTTTCTGAAGACATATCCGTAACAAAACTCGCCCAATCATCTGGAAAGAGCGCACAGCGAGAATGTCGGCGAAGAGCAGCAGAGCGGTGAGGGGAAAGGAGCGCATGCGGTGTAGCAACCAGCGCCGTATCGTTCATCGGCGCTGACCGGAACAAACCAACAAGTGAAGGAGGAGTGGACGGAGCTAAACAAAGAATCATTATTTTTAGATGTAGTATTTAATCTTTTTTGATGTGCAGTTAATTTAGTGCAGAAATTTTCATATTAGGAAAAAAAAATTATGAAAATCTTTTTTTTCCTCTTGCCTCTTTTTATGGCGCCCCCTAGAGTCCTGGTAGCCTTAACAACACTGTAGCCACTGCACTGACAAAACAAATTGTATGCACTAGAAAAGGACTTTTGATGCTTTCTTTTCTATGCTTCTACTAAAACTCTGCAAGAGCATGCAGATTAGAAAACTGAGTCAGTAATTCCTCTAATTTTAACAGAGTTTCTTCTTATTTAGGGAGGCTGCAAATCTGGTCCCAGCAACCAAACAAGCAACTTTTCAAACTGATTCGCCCAGTCAGTTTGTTTACTTCGGGACTCTGTATTTGCCTTAAAATGTCTGCAGTGGATGTGTCAAGTTGCCCTCAGGCTGGCTGCCAGCATACCTGCAGAAACTGTCTTCTTTTGCACAGAAATAAAAATAAATAACCATGCTGTCCACAGGAATTTATTGCTTTGCTGTGATGGATATCTCCCTTAGTATGCTCAGGTGACCTTCTTACTTAACCTTCTTTTTTGCTACTGTTTAGCATCCCAGTAAGAGAACTGCCCCATGCTTAGCCATGCATACCAGCAATATTAATAACATGCAGGGAAAGGGGAAAAAGACATGTGCACACACTGGCATGCGAAAGCAGACACAAACAAGTGAAGCCATGCATAACAAATGTGTGATGGCAGGTCAGATTTACTCTCTAGGATTTGAGGAACTGAAAAAAGTGGCAAACAGTTAAGTGCACTAAAAAGGTGATGCCGCCTCCTGTAACAACTTTACAGTTCAAAAGACAAAATAAAGAACCACTGTGACTAAATATTTCACAGAGAGGAGTGTAAAAGCCCAAGAAAATTGAGATAAGACGAGAGATTGACATTTGAAATCCTGTATTTGAGAATCAAGTCAGACCAGCAAAAGGGAGACAAAATGAAACAGAGTGAGACAGGTGAGGAGGGAGAGCATGTTATTTGCTAACTCCGAGAAACAAAAGTCCACTTTTCATCCTGATGACAGGTAATCGATGAATAGAACAGAAGAAAATATGATAACATGACAGAACACAAAGAGAGCACATGCTGAGGTTGGACACAGAGGTAATAACGCACAAACATACTCAATCTACAGCACACACACAGATTTTAAAGGTCATCAGTAAGTTTGCCTATACCCGCAAGACAGCTGGCAATCAATAGCTGAAAGAAGACAACAGAACAATAAGTAAGGAGGTTGTTTTTTTTTTAAGATATATTATTATTACTTTGTTTGCTTAGAGACGAGAAAACTTCATTGTTGTTGTAGCTGACCTTAAAATACCATTAGTGACCCAAACAACACTGGAGAACTTTTTAATACGCTTCTTCTCTGCGCAGCCATGAGTAGAATGTCAAATGGATATTTTGACAGCCTGTATTCTGCCTGATGATGCAGAATCTTCGCAATTTTAAATATGTTACATTGCGTTTTATCTGAGATTTTACCCAATGTCAACATGCTCCTGGTGTAACCAGTGTGTGTAAATCTATTGTCATCTTACGACCTCTTCAGTACATTTAAATCCTATTTTATATTACTGCATCATCTAGAATAACCAATTTTTGGGTGGATTCTGGAATGAGAAATTGTAAAACTGAAACTAGGTTTATCACATTGCTGTTTAGGGTGGCTTTTGCTTACAAATTCACAAAAAATAAGCATATAGTGCAGTATATTTAATTGTTTTTATTTTCCTCAGGAAGAGGAAATGCACCACTGATTGCTGAACCAGAGGAAGGGCAGAGATGACTTCCTCGCCGATTACTTTAGTCTGTTACCACAACTGAGCACTTTCTATTACTTATTCCTCCTAACAGATTCCTTCTTTAAATTATGCTTGTATTTGTCAGTATTTTTAACTGAGATGTAGAGAAGGGGAAAAGAAATGTGGCAAAAGGACCCAGGATGGGAGTCAAACTCAGGAGAGCCACATCAAAGTATGTAGCCTCTGTATACGGAGTGTCCACTCTAACCACAGCCCCATGCAATGCCCACAAACATATTTTAGATTTCAGATAAAACTAACCTGTGTAATTTCAACAAAACACAATTTCTTTAGCAGAGTAAAGAAGCTATTCATTTCATTCTAGTTCTGTATAAAAAGTTTTTTTCAATCTAACTCTAGTAACCGATAGTGTCACCTTCGGCTGCGAAATCTTCCATCAAGTTTGGCAATTACTCTTTTACACCACTCTTCTTTGCATAATTATTTTAATTTAGCTTTGTTGCCAGATTGATTGCAAGCATTAGTGGCCTGTTTAAAGTGCAACTAACCTCTCTCTGAAGCTAAATCCCACCCGTGGCAAATTTGGAAAAACTCCCGAAAAGTGAGAGGACCTAAGAGACATGGTCACTTGTGGGGATGAACAGAGGGGGTAATGTTTTGAAAGAGATGATCCAAAACCGTTGCAAATGGAGAAACTTAAGGCTATCTTACTGCTTGCAGGAAAGAATCCATAGTGACGCTAAATATAACACACCACAGTACATAAAACTGTTACAACTGGTGTGACACTAGAACATCTTTAAAAGTGGAAATACTTTCATTCTATTTGAGGCAGTGGTGTCCAAACTCTTTGCCAAAGGGACCACATTTTCAGGTTTAAAATGGATTTAAAATTTATTTAAATTCATAAAAACTTTAGTGTAACATTTTCACTTGAATCTGCATAGCAATAAACTATATACACAATTCAGATGAGTAATAAAAATGTACTGTATCCACTGTGTTGTAGTTAACATTTTCTGTTTAAGATTTAGTTTGTCTAATTATTATTTGTATTTAATTATTGATAAGACCAATGAAAATTCAACCATGAATGTTTTTAAATCTTTTCTTACCACTTACTTTGTCCAGATTTGCATCATTCCTGAATTGTGGCTACAAATGCTACCTGGGCCATGCTTTGGAAAACCCTAGTTTAGTGTTTGTCTTTGCACGTCGTCTGGAGTGCAAAGACAATGTCCTCTGGAGTGCATGCACACATTTTAGCAGAAGTGGGAAGTAGGAGCAATGGGTGAAGTAGCGCTCACCCTCTCTCTCTTATCGCTGGTGTCAGGATGAGGGATATCCAAATGTCCAATGCACCTGTTGATGTGAGGTTCTATGCTGAAGAGGCACTCAAATCAAGTCTGGCAGAACCCAATAAATTGAGAGCTCTCATTTATTTTGAGTGACGCTTAATGACAGTAAAATGGCTTTACACAAGTGCGTGTTTCCTTAAGAGAGCACATCTGCAGGGGATGATTCACAGTTTGTTGCTCAAATGCAAACATTCATTTTTCTGTTGAATTAATGAGATTTTGAGTTTGCTGAATTTTTTTATTTTTTTTATTCCATGTGCTAATTTTGCAGGACTGAATAATCCCCTTCCATGATGCAAAATGGGCAAGCGGTATCACGGGATGCTTTGCAAGGACACTCCTCAAGTAAGCAGAAGAGAAATAATATTAGTATTTTGCTTATATTTTACCCTGTGCAGCAAAGATAGTAAAGGTATCTCTGAAGAATTAAAGTCAGGCAAAGTCTTTCCTACCTCGGGGCATGTAGAAGAAGCTTGAACAGGTGCTCTAAAAACCTTGCGTGTTTAGGGAATAAATGTGAAGAATGAGTCCAAGCATTGTCTAAACTAATTATATTCCCACACACACACGCACTCACACACACACAGATGGCAATAAATGACTGTGTTTAACCCCTGTGTTTCCACAAACACACCCTCACCATCTTTGCCGAGCATAGGTGACAGAAACCGTGGTGGCTCCAGTCATCAAGCAGACAGTCACACAGTTGTTGTGTTATGTCGGCAGCACAAAGCAACACACACAGAGAGCAGACTTTGTCATGGACAGTCACGTCTCTGTGCTTGATAATCTATCTCCATTAGCCACAAGTGATAGCTTCTGATTAATAGGGGCAAAGCCAATAAACACTCCCAAGTACACAAACAAACGAAAATACTGATATTAGCATGACACCACTATCAGCGATCATTATGATGTATCACTGCTGTGCAGACTGCCAACAAAAATATAGTTTGTGCAAATGAAACGGTAGTTACTCTTATTTATTTATTGTTGGTGAGTGAAAATGAGAAAAAAACATTAACAGTGCTTTCTTAAAGGGAGGTGTTATGCAGAATCAATTTTTATTTTAGCTTCTTGTCGTGTTATAATATTATTCCCTCATCAAAAACAAACCTGGAGTGCTGCTTTGAGTCTTTCATTCATGTTTGTGGAATACTTAAACCTCCTGTAGCAGCCATTCGAGGGAGTCGAAACGCTTGCTCTCACAAAGCGCTGCATAGTTTCACAAAGCTTCTCCTTGGAGCTGCAGTCTCCAGCCAAACTTCCGCCTCACAGAACACCCCCGTCCACACTCATTTCCATATGAGCTACTTCTCAGTCCTAAGAATGGTTGTAAATGGCATCATGGAAGACATTGTTATGATGACACGCTGAAAGTGGAACTTCAGAAAGAGCAGTAGCTTCTTAAAGAGACAGAGGCCAATTTCAAGGTGTCAGAAAACTTTTGACATTGGACACGGACGCTGTGTTAGGGCTAGATAGTTGCAGCAGAGCTGAATCTGACCCAAAATATTTGCCAAAATATGAGAAATAGTACCCCAGCAAAAATGTGCTTGCTCTTTTTCTATGCAGTAGAAAAATTGCTAAATTTAAATACTTCATCCCAGTATGTGCAAGATATGCAATGGTGTAACATCTTAAATAATACGTCAGCTTCAGATGTGTTAAAAAAATGTACTTCATCTCCAGATGTTTGTACCCTCATTAAAAGGGCTTTAAGATACACTAATGATCTTTTTTGATAGCTTGCTTTTTAGCAAAAAATGATCGATCTGTCTGTCTGTCTGTCTGTCTGTCTGTCTGTCTGTCTGTCTGTCTGTCTGTCTATCTATCTATCTATCTATCTATCTAT
>CAEGAE010073064.1:0-24523 GCA_903067095.1 Girardinus metallicus
CGCACCCCCCCTCCCACCCACTTAGGAAGAAAGGAAAAAGTTTTGATCCACCAAAAAAGGGAAAAAAAGGTAAAAAAAAAAAAAAAAAAAAAAAAAAAAAAAAAAAAAAAAAAAAAAAAAAAAAAAAAAACACTGAAGTTTGAAGGCACCTGAACCGAGCCGGTTTGAGATCCAGAGTTCTTTTGGTGGAAAAAGTCCAAGATAAATCCAACTCTATGAAGCCAGCATTGAGGATACAGTTTGGTTCCAGACTGGAGGAATTGCAGAGATACTGGTTGAACAATCTCGTCTCGCGAAGAATTGGTGACAATTTCATGGATTCAACCAACATAATCCCTCTTTTGCTCCTCCCACAAATCCACTCTCCATGCAACTGCGACACCATTAATGGGGAAATTACACGAGTTTCTCAACAGATTTACACCAAAAGCGCTGCTAAATCCCAGAGAGTGGAGTGATAATCGAGAGGAAAGTAGGTCAGTTTCAGCTAGGTGTGTAATAAGATCTCACGATATTAAAGTAATCACATTAGCTGTGTTTCCATTGACCACGAGATTGCGCAATTTGACTAAATAAATTCGCTTCATGGAAACATGACAATTTTGAAAAAACTCTTTTCGTTAAAA
Source organism: Girardinus metallicus (assembly GCA_903067095.1). Classification (NCBI taxonomy): domain Eukaryota; kingdom Metazoa; phylum Chordata; class Actinopteri; order Cyprinodontiformes; family Poeciliidae; genus Girardinus; species Girardinus metallicus. The sequence continues at coordinate 627 of CAEGAE010073064.1, forward strand.
AGTTTTGGCGTAGGAAGAAGTGACTTCTTTTGGTTTATTTCACAAGACTCCAATGGAAACACTTTTTTTTGTGGATGTCACTGGCATCCAGTTGTGCCAGTGACAACCGGATGCCGTCACTGGCACAAACCATGAAGAAGACAGGATGGCGCCATCTAATTAAAAAAAAATTCTGTCTTACATTTTATCTGCTTCATCCTCAAATTCCTCTCAAAACAGAGTCAACAAAAATAAATCTGCATTTTCATAAGACAAGATTTAAATTTTTGAAGCGTAAGACTTCGATCAACAGTCAACTGCGTTTTGGCAGATCTGTTGGTCGGCCTACGTCAAGGAAACAAAGCCTCCTTGTTTGGGATATCTGGAAAATGTGATTTGTCAGCAGTGCTGCACAAGAGAACAATCAATCAATCATGGGGGGAACGATAATGTCCTCAGTGAGAAACGTGAAGCCTTCGGACCCGGTTTACAGAACTTCACGGCCGCTAACTGATGCTCATATCTGGAGGTAAAGTCCTTTTGTATTCAGTTTCCTTTGATCAGTCCTGCTGTCCGTTGCCAGGAATTAACCTGAAGAGCTGTTCAGATAAAGGGGTTATTCTGTCCCGGTGGACTACAATGTCCACTTGTGCAGCCCAGTGGATCTGGGTGGTCTGGTGAAGTGAGCAGAAAACGGTCCGCCATCGACCGGTTCAGCAGAGACTGGACTTTTTGTGTGGGACACTTTATTTCCCTTCCCTCCGCCTCCAACTCATTTCTCCCAGTAAGTGAAAAGACAGAACAGACAATGCCGCCGTTTCTTCTTTTCATTTTTAATGAGCTCGAAACACAAACCTGCCTCGCCGTTTCAACAAGGAGGCTCGGTCAGCAGTTTTCAAACATAAAAAACATTTGGGCCATCACGGAAAGGAGACGGAACAGACAGACAAACAAAACAAAAAAAAAGGGTCTTGACACAATTCTGCTTTTATTCCAGAGTCCGTTCCCTAAAGGTCCACGGAAACAAAACAAAACAAAAAAAAAAACAAAAACAATAAATGCTAATTGCTCCTGGAAATATGAGCTCTTGGCTTGTAATGGCTCCGTGTCTTTCACACACTTGTCAATTTTTTCATATGTCTTTAGAAAACCACTCCTTCAACCCTTTTAATGAATTCAGAGCGCAGCACCCCTCCCTTTAGATCTTTGGATAAGTGAACTAATTGCCTAAGATTGCTCAGAGTCCACTCTGTTGTCACAAGCCCACCAGTTTGGTCCCTTAGCAACAGAAATCTGCAGCCTGGGGATGATTTTCTGTGGCAGAGTGCCATCAAGGACATTTATTTGGAAATGAAAGAGCAGTCATCATCTAAAGCCATGGCAGTCTTAGATGTCAGCTACTCAATAGTGCTATCCACATCTGAAATAAGGGCGTCATGGATGGATAAACAAAGAACGGATGGATGGATGGATGGATAGATAAAGAACAGATGGGTGGATGATTAATAGTGGATAAGAATAAATGGATGGATGGAGAGAGAACAAATACATTTGAAAGAAAAAACAGATTGGGAGTAAAGTAACATAAATTTAAAAAAATTCTGCATTTTTTCCCCCCAAATAAATAATCTTAAAAAGTACACTGTGCACTAAATTCTTCACCGTCTCCCTGTGAATACATCACAGTCTGAAAGGACTGACTGTTTATTGAATTAATCCCAAGCAGCTGCTTAATTGCTGTAGTGCTGTATTCCATTAGGTTAAAATGAGAATCCAAAATAAAGCACATATCCTGCTGGTAGAGCTTTAAGACTTTACCTCAGCCGCAGTGTCTGTCTGAGGGTAAGCAAACCTGCTAGCTTCATTACAGGGGAAACATTCTGGACTAACTTAATAAACGGATGCAAATGTCAAATCATGGAACATCTAAATTAAAAAGTCAATTAAGCAGATGCTGTTTGTTTCAAGGAATGATAGTAAAAATGGCTAGGCAGGAGTTTAATAATCTTCTTGTGCCCTGAGCCACTCAGACATGAGAGAACCCTAAAACTGGTTTAGAAAAACCTTCATTGAAAACATGACGAAGCTTTTTTCACACAAGCAGGTGAACTCATTGAGACATGAGTGTCTATTTGAATAGAAAAGTGTCACTTTGTCCTGACAGTATAATGTGAAACCGATATCCCTGTGGTCCTACTGCCATCTGCAGAAATACTCAGCTCAGTCAGAAACGACCAGAGTCAGGGGGAGGATCTTAATCGCTGTCAATTATGCTCATGTAAGTTAGCTACAGCTACAGTTCCTCCCCCACACTGAATGCTAAGGCTAGTTAGCATGGGAACAGGTGACCGCTGGTAAGCAGTGTTTCTGCAACTGTAAGTCGTTTCTCCATCATTATTACATTGAGCAGCGCATCTAGAGGTTTGATTGACGGCACCAACAAAAAAAAAGATAATATATCACCAAAACATTTCTGAAATAGGGAATAAATATGAATATTCTGAATTACATCCATCTTGCTAAAGCTGTTCATACAGCAATAAAAAGCGTGGGAAAGACATTTTTTAAGTTGCAAAATAAAGAGAACTGAGAAAGTTCTCGAGTTCTCAGCAAGATTAAAAAGACAGCAAACTCAGAAAAGGAGTTAGCGGTGGGCTAAATGGGTACTTTATGGATGCCAACGACCCCCAGGGAAATAAATCTCTGGAGCAGCTGTGCAGCATTGATGCTTAACAAGCCCTGTCAAGAGATGGCTTTGCATACATCGAGCAGCATCGCCTCGGCCCTGAGGTTTGCATTCCGCCGCTTTATCCAAAACACAGAACATCCCTCCCGCGCTCCATCACAACCCATTAATGAGCTCAAAACCCCCAACCTAATGACAATCTGACGACGAAAGGGGGGCTTCCTGCATGCTCTGGTTGTTCATTTTAAGTAGATTCGGGTGTGGCGGCGCCTTTCAGGCCTGCGTACGGCTCAGACGCGCTCAGCCTGAGTGACAGATGCCGGCTGCCGCCCCGAGCCACAGGGCAGGAATCACTCCGCACAGGGCTCAAATGCAAAGCCCGGCCGCTGCACGGCTGGCACGAGGGGCTACGCTACAGCGCCCGCAAGCAAGGGTCAACTTTCTAAGCAGCGTCGTTTTAAGCTCTCAGCATTCGCAGATCAGCGGTCGCCAAAAGCTCCGGGGGCCTCCCCCGAGTCAGCCGGCTCCCCGGCACCGTGCCTTGATCTGCAATAACCACACGTCACTTGCCATTTCACTGAAGCAAGAGAAAAGGAAAAAAAAAATAATAAGGGGAGCGCTTTAATGCATGAAGGGGTAAATGGGTGAATAATTACATTTTTAATCAAGCTGAAAGAATCTCCTAAACAATGAAATGAGGCAGCAGAGCTGCAACGGGAGGTGGGATCGTCATGTTTGAAAAGAAAAGAGCCCCAGACCCCCTGCGGGACAAGACGTTTAACCTTAAGTGCTTTAGAGCTGCAAAAAAAAAAAAAAAAAGAAAAAAAAAACCCTCACAGAGAAACCTCGAGTGAAACGTCATAAAAACAAGAAAGAGTCAAATATAAACGGATGTGATTTTTACAGCAACAAATGAAAACGAGGAACATGATGAAATCATTTCTGCCGTATTTAATTTTCTCTTTAATATAGTAAAAAGGCAGACACTTCATGTTATAATGTTATTTCTTCATCAAGAACATATCTGGAGTTTTGCCTTGATGCATGTTTGAGAAATCCTTTAATCGCCTGTGGCAACTGCATACCTAGACTTAGCAAAAATAAATAAGTAAATCAATAATAAAAAAAAAAATCTTGATTTTCCATAAAGTAAATCTTCATAAACCAATAATTTAATCAATAAAATCTACTTATTGGCAAGAGCCAATACCCTCCTCCCGTCTTTGATTGGCTGCTTCTGACTGAGCGATGCATTTCTGCAGATGGCAGTAGGACCACAGGGGAGAGCCAATGGGCAATTTTACACAAATTATTTCATATTAAACTGTCAGGACATAGTAATAGTTTTAACAAATAATAATAAAAAAATGATATAAGTTACCTACTGCAGCTTTAAGAAAAGCAATAATTGAAGTCTGCTCTGACTGGCGGATGTTGACTACACAGCTGGCTGGCGGGGCTGTGCAGGGGGCTTGCTGCAGAGGCAGGGGGCTTGCAGGGGGCCGTAAAGAGGATTATGAGGGGCCAGCTTTGAGGGGTGCTTTTGTTGGAGCCTGAGAATGTGCGCAGGACCAGCGACACGCACACACACTCCTGAAGCAAAACTCCGAGCACACCTTTGTGTGATTGTTAGCAGAAACCTTAGATACTGCTCTGCACAGGAAAGCGCTCTGAAAGCTCATAAAAATATGCATATTTGAGCAATGCAGTATTCGACTGAACTGCCTGCTTAGCATAAATCGGACCAAAGCCTGCTGGAGTCCATCCAGTGTTTTTTCTATTTTTTTTTTCTCATCCCCAGGCAGCTGGACTTGGCAGGCTGAGATGACAGAGTGCTACTCATCGGGGAAATAAGCGAGCAGGAGGATGCTGCTGAGAGACAAAACCCACCACGTCTGTAAACGCAATCAGAAAGAAAAAGAGACCTTGAATTGGAGGCATGACAGATGAGCGTGTCCTGCTCTCGACACGCTGGAGACGAGACAGAACCGACCCTACTTCTGTCACCGTGCAGGACTTGTCCGTTGAGCTCCAGATTGCCAAACATTAAAACCTGCAACAAGAGGAGAAGTTGCTTCCAAATAGATTTTTTTTTTTTGCCATTTGAGCTCAGCTGGAAAATGGTGAAACAATTTGCTATAATCAAAATGGAGCTACATGTAGGGAAACAACCTCAACAGGTTGCTAAGTGTATGTTGCTGGGCAACTTGAAAATTAACCAAAAATCGCAATTCTGCAATAATGACGCAATTTGCAGGAACACGCCTCACATCTAATGACATTTTGATGTACCAATGTTCTGTTTCATACAACTATTTATTTATTTATTTATTTATTTATTTGCCAAGTCTAGGTTTGCAGTCAATACCTAGACTATTAGACAGGCGATTAAAGGATTTCTCAAACATGCATGAAAGCATCAAGGCAAAACTCCAGATATGTTCTTGACGATGAATGAACATTATAACGCTAGTGGTGCGTTCACGCCAAACGTTACGCACGTCAAAAACGTGTCTGATGCGTGTGCACTTTGAATGCAGTCGCTTGACATTTTTGCTCTACACCGAGCGTCTGGTTCACATTCAAAGTCCACATGGAGGCGCGTCAAACACTCAAAGCGCTCCACACGGTTCAAATCACGCCGCGGTAGACGCGCCACGACGGAGGCAGCTTCTGCTTTGTTTTAATTGCGGCTGGCAAACAATTATTGGAAGCACTACCACATAGCGCCTCACGCTAAACCGTTCAGATTGTTAATTGACGTCATAATTTGATATGGCAACATTAATTTTTTGTGTCAAAAACAAAAACATCCCCCGGTATTACCGAAAACGAGATGATACGGGACACCTCTACCGCAAACTAGTAGACGTAAATACACTTGGTTCACATGTTCCTTTTGTTTTTTTTCCTTCCTGTTTTGCAACATTTTAAAAGTTTGTTCAAAATCTTTACTGGTAATAAGGTACACAAATCAGTGTTGCCGAAGCGCACAACATTGTAACAAACCTATTTTTTAGTCACCTATCAATGCGATTTCTGTTAAAAGCCATTTCTGTTTCTGCCACTACTATTCAGGCAACAGTTGCACATTTGAAAAAAAAAAAAAAAAATACAGAGAAATTCTCATTGTAAAAGATGGAGCTCCATCTTTGTTTATTCTTTTTAGGCCAGATCAGCGAACAACAAGGCACATTTTAGCGGATCCCTCGTCACATGCACACACACATGGCGGGTAATCAAATACCACCTGACAAATCACCAGCTGCAGAGATGGACTGCGACCAAACCCTCCGTTACTTCATCTTCAGTCCACACTTAACCATTTCTTCCCCTCCCAAGTATCACAGGACACGACCGTGAAAACGTTACAGCCCTGCCATGCAAAAACTGGCACCCTACTCCACCAAATCTATGATCCACTTCCATAAAGAAAAGAACACAAAAAAACTTGGAGTTTCATTAGACCCTCCGGGAATTCTTTCAACAGCAACGAGAAGCAGCTGCAGTTGTGCATTGTTGACTGTGCAAGCATACTGCAGTGATTATTTCAGTCGGCATTCAGCTGCTCACACTTCACCACTGGCAAACTTGTGCACACATTAAAAAAGTAAAAATAAATAAATATAAAAATAAAGGGGCATGCGATCCAGCTGGTTTCCCCGACTCTCGTTCAGTTCGCTCGATGCCAAGTACACAAATCGCACAAGCCGTCGCCTGCACCTCTGAACCCCCGAAACCACCGGCAAGTTTCCCTCTAACTTCCATATAAACAAACCGGCTGGAAGAGGTTTCCATCACACAGCTAAAGACTTGTTATTAGTGTCTTTTTTATAATCAGTGGTGGCGTCATTACATAGAAGAAAGCTGGGGTCGCGTTTATAATTAGCAGAGTGATATCAAAGACGAGTCTGAACATGAAGGGAAAAGTCATCCGAGATATTTTAGAGGGACTATTGTGACGCATAATGGCTTCGATTTGAGGACCACAGATGGCGCTGGAAACACACCGGCTACTTCCACTTGTTTCATCTCTAAATTTTGGCTTGCGGGAGTTTTCCTCCTTCTCAGAGGGGAAAAAAAAACAAACAAAGAAACTAAATAAGAGAAGGTTCTACAGCAAAAAAAAAAAAAAATTAAAATAACTCCAACTTTCAGCGGTGGAAAAACAAAAAAGGTTTCAAACTCAACATGAGCAAAGCGCCTCATTTATGTGATTAAGATTTGTAAAACATTCAAGATTCTAGTGGAAATTAGCCCAACTTGGACACACCCAGTGCAGTATGAGTGTAGCATTGCAGTGAAGTTGTCTGATGACGGCTGATTTTCAGCCTGATCGGTTCCGATCAGTGACCAGCTGGTCAAAAACTCTGATCTTTCTCTAATCCATTAACACACCGTGAGCGGAAACTATAAGGCTACGCTGACAAAACACTAATATGGAAGTTGCAACATAGTAAAGAGGACTGTTTTCAGTTTTCAATTAAGATATGTTGGCAATTCATGAGGGCTGCAACAGGGCGAGTAAGAGCTAAACTTCATCAGGTAACAGGAAGGCTGAATGGAGCGTACTGGATCTGGACTGGTTTGAAAATGTTGAGAAATCTTAGAGTTAAAGGTACAAATAGTAATGCTAGTACAAACCTTCCTTAACCTTCGTTCATATTTTCCATTTCTTTGCAAACGTAAAGTGCAAAGGGCAGTTATTGAGTCTGTTAAAACAGCCTGTCGCAAAGCAAAGCCACTTTTAAAAGTCGGTATTCTCCAAAGGAATCCTTAAAGCCTAAAACTGATAACAGACTTCAAAACAGTTACCTCTAAAGTAAAGAAAGGCTTGAAAGTGAAACTAAATGACACCCACTTGAAAGTTTTAGCCATGTTTGACAGGGATGGGACTTTTCCGGTGTGTTCATGAATGCACGCATTTCCACATTTTATCGAGTACGTTAAGGTTGATGTTACGGCTGCACGCTACCCCAAATACATCATCATTGCAATATTATTATATGCAATATTCAAACGGCTACAATAAATGTCGGCCATTATAAGTGGGACTTGCATCAAAACACACAACATTCCTCAAAAGGCTAAAGAAAAAAAAGAAAGGGAGGGAGGGAAAAACAAAAGAATACATCACAACTAAGTTATTCATCGCAGCATTTGCCTATATTATTGCCATAAGATTTCTTTGTTATCTTCTCAAGTTTATTTGTGTAGCGCAGTCAGCAAAAGGCAGTTCAAAGTGCTTTACACCATAAAAACGGTTTTTATGGTGTAATTGCTTGTTTCAATTACAAAACAATAAGTATTGTTTTTCAAATGCCATCATTAAAATCATCAAGCAAATAGAAATCAAATATGTTGATCAATGTTCTATTTACTACTAATCAAAGCAACTCTAAACAAGTGGCCTTTTAGCCTCCATTTGAAGAAACTCTCCGTTTCTGCATCTTTGTTCCAGATTCGTGGTGCACAGAAGCTGAATGCTCCTGTGTAGCCCTAGAAACATTATTCACCACTGAACTGCTCTTACTGCTATATTGTCTATGTTTATTTATTTATATCTAAAAGTCCCGATAGGATTTGGAGTTGTGATTAAGCCCGTGGCTATGCTATGTGCACAGATCACCAGAAGCGACTTGCTGTATGTCCGCCATGTTAAACTTCAAAAGTAATGAGAGTAACAATGATATCGTCAATTCCCATGTCACAACTACGGCATTCTCACACACACAGTGTGACATCGCCTCTGCTAACCCAGGTAATTATGGCAGTCGGCTGTTAGCGATCAAATTTTTAACGCGCTTGAAGTTCAGCAATTGTCAAAAAAAACTAAACACAAGTCAGAGACGTGATCACTGCAGCCATTATGATTATAATCATTACTTAATAATTAACTACAGCGTATACTCCGCCCTTCCCTGTGCACAGAGGAACGCCTATGGCCACGACAGGCTCCCAGTTTGTTATCTCTTTCCATGGGCCTACATAGACCGCTGCTGTGTTTTGCACGGAAATATCCAAAGCTTTGAAGCCATGCCAGGTGTTTGTCTTGGCTCTGCTTTCTGACGCAGAGAATGGACAAAGGAAGAACTTGTTAAAACAAACCAAGAATATGTCCATGTTCTCCTTCCTCCCCCCATCTCCATTCTCATTGTTCTGCCCTGTGAACAGCTCTGAGAACGGTCACCAACAATAACAACCCGCTAGCTAGAAAGTGATGCCAAAGGGCTGCTAATTACGCTCTGATGCCAGTAATTTCCAAGAGTAATTACAGCTTACAATATGAACGCATCTGCGCCCCTCTGGCTGATTTTCTCTCACCACAATAAAGTCAAGAGGATTCCTCACACTTCCTCCAAGAAAAAAACCAAAAAAAAACCCTTCTAAGAGAAACGACTTGAAGCTTGGATATTACAGCTGAAATCCTTCTATTATAGATGAATCTCTACAGAAAGTTTCTGTCTTTTCACTTCCAGAACCTGGAGAAACAGTGAACGGAGGAGAAATGAGGTGACGAAGACGCTTTTGTTTCTCTTGGGGCTCGACCACACGACGAAGTGGACGGACGAGGGATTGTTCCCACGCGTTTCGTTTTCAGCCACGTCGAACATCCTTTTGCAGTTTTTGAGGCTACAGATTCACCTATCTCGTTTAGGTCCGACTTACTTTACAAATGTTCGTCAGACGCAATAATTCATCAAGTTTATTGTCTCTCTTTGGTTGCTGTACATACCTCTGGCTCTCGGCGAGCACATAATTATAGAAAAGACAGACAAGATGAATAGGTATAGGGCTTTGGCAGAAGCACAAGACATTCCTGCAACGAAACCAGCACTTGGTTTCTTTCTGCTTCACTTCATCGGCTTTTTGTTGGGGTTGGGGGAGGGGGCAATTATTTTACGCGCACAAACGCATATTATTGCCGCACCTAAAGATATTTAATGATGTCAGTTTATTGTGGTCCAGCTTTAAAAAAAAAAAAGAAAGGCGAGTTGGCTGGGCTGTTGGAGCGGAACGAGGTACCTTCAGAGCACACCTGTTGGCTCTGAAATGAGCAGGTGGTGAGTGACATGGAGGTGAGAGGTGGAGGAGAGAAGCATTTCATCCACATTTATGCACTCCTCTCTCCTGATTGAGATTAGCACCATGCAGGCTGCGATAAGCTGTCCCACCCCCACTAAGAATCTTATGATGCATTCCTACCAGCTCTGTTTAGTTCGCCTAACTGGAACGCTAGAAAGTCCGGTTGGTTTGGGGAGGTGTGAATGTGCAATCAAACTCCGATAAAAGACCAAAAAAAAAAAAAAAAAAAACAAACAAACCCTGATCCACCTAAAACCCAAGTCTCGGCTTTGTTGGAATGATTAATACTGTAGGGTATTGTGGGTAAATTACATTAAAACAAACCCAAGAGTTTAGAGCCAGCTAGAAATAGCCTCTGGTTATTAACCAATTTGCTACAATTTGACGCCACTCTATTATTGCTTGAGGTTTAAGTTTTGTAAAAATGCCTCATAGCATAATTGCCCAAGTCATATTTTGGTAAAATCGAAATATCTTTATAACCTTGACCTCCTAACAGTGCTGCATAACCCTGCCTAATCGGCCAACAGCTGACCCATTTTGAAGACCTGCTTGAGACAAAATAACGGTCGGGTTCAGAAAAACGGGAGACTCCAGGATTATGAACGTCCTCTTAGAAAGTCAGTGAAAATACAAACACAGACCATGGAGTACCAATAAAATGTAATTCACTGCAAAGCTACAGATTTTTCAAGCATATTTACGGCATTAATTTTAATGACATAATCAAAAGTTGAATTCATTGTTGGCAAATATATATGTTGTAAACGACCTTGATCTGTGTTGGGGATAGAACGAAACTCCTGCTAAAGACAGACTTACCCACAATACCAAGGAAACTTATTGACCATAATATTCCTCAGAGCTAAGTCACAGTGAATGATCTGCACAGAGGACCACAGCAACAAGTGTGTGTCATAAAAACAAATATTTAAGCTCATATTCTTGCATGTTCTACGCATGCAAGAATAGAGTCAAAAAGTGATCTTCTGAAAGATTATTCTAAAGAAAAGTACAAATATATATATATATTAGAACAATCTAAGCTTTCAAAAGAAATAAAATGGCAAAATATATCAATATTGCTGTGATTTTGAATCTCCTGTACATTGCAGGTAGCTTACGTGACAGTGAGGATGATGAGTCTTAAAATGCATGTGGCCTTCAAAACACAGACAGTGTGAGGGGGCAACCGCTGTCGGTGTTATCCTTTCTGGGGTACGATGGTTGAGTGCTTCTGCATATGATTGGATTTTAATTTAAAAAAAAGAAAAAAAAAGAACCCTGGTTAAACATTACTTAGTTCATCTAAATGTGTACTAAAGAAAAAAAAAAAAATACAAGAAAAACACAAGCGATAGGCTCAATCTTTTAAAAAAAAAAAAAAAAAAAAAAAAAATCAAAATGGTTTTCTGATCAGACTCAACATTTTTCCGGAGGAAAAAGAATCCAGCCCCATCTCCGTGTGTCTGTAGTCTCTCTTTTGAGGCTCCTCTGCATCTTTAATTGCATGGACACTCGTGTCCAAAGAGGCTGCTTTCGTTCCTCGGTGAAAAGACGAGACCTCTTCTGCTCCTACAACAGGCTTAAGCTGATAAACCCTCTTATTCAACATGGCCGTGGGATCGGCACTGCAAGCAAATAGATCGGGCGAAGGAAAAAAAATAAAAAAGACTAATCAAAACAGTGATTAGCCTCCAGCGTGGAGACAGAGCTAAGCCACGGCGCAGCCTCAGCAGGAGGTCTAAACTCCAAACTGAGAGAGTTTTCTGATAAATGTCTCCTGAAGTGCAGCAACATAAGCTGGGAGATGAGTGGAATGCATGTGGTGTGGCACAATTTACCCAACAAAGATGTAGCAGGAGTGGGGGGAGGCAGAAACAGAGCAGTGAGTATCATAGTCTCCATGCTCGTTACGGACTCCAACCACTTTTAAAGACAAATTATTTCATAATAAGCATTTCCCACAGCATGTTGGCTGTCTGTCTTAGTTCATCTCATGAGTCTTCCTCTTTATTTCCAGCTCCAGTTACAGCCAGATCCTCTGCCGATGCCTCCGTCAGACCTGCTGTTGCTATATTTCAGAATACACAGGTGTCTCAGCAGCAAGGTCAGGCTCTGCGCTTCATATTTAGATGCACCGTGTACACAACGTGGAAAAAACTAATTCAACATCCATCTCCTCTCCCATCACAAAATGTAAGGTTTCCTTGCTGTGCTGAATATTACAAACCAGAATTCAATCTTGCTAAAAACGTCAACATCTCGCGCAAATTTAGCAGTTAACGCTTCTTTCTTTAGATGTCAGAATCAGATGCACAGCGTCAACTTTAGGCAGAGAAATTCTCAGTTTTTCAGAAATGTTTAAATGATTTTTCCAATTTCAAGCCAAGCCCCAAGTCTTTTGTAATAGTCTAACGACTGAATTAAACAACTTTTCAAAGACAGGAAGTACAAATCTAAAACTTGATTTCTGTACGTTAGCTAGCTGCGGTGTTAGCATAGCGCAGCTAGCTTGGTATGCTAACATACCAAGCTTGGCAAAGAATGTTAAACTCAAGTTATGTTTTTTGGTTTCCATAGAGAATCAATTAGACACCCCCGTAGTCATTATGCAGCTACAGCTAATACTGACATATTGCCATGAGCCATTAACGGCCCATAATCTACTAATGCTGCAGGCAAAGAAATAAGGGCACCCTATCTTGATAAATCATGCTCAGCAGCTACAGGCTCTAGCTCGCACGCTAGCTTTTTATTGCTCTTCTTGTGTTAATCAAACTCGAGTCTCAGTCCAGGAGTCCAAGTCAAATTTCAAGTGATGAGGGGACGTGTGTTGGTGAAGTTTGACGATTTACTTTTGGCGAATCGAAGTCTCAAACTTGAGACGCAATCTTAGCAGTCCTAACTTCCAGTAAAATGGATTTTGAAAAAGTGGCTTTTTCAGCAGACCTGTGTAGCTTAAACGTTACACAGAATTAGAGTGATAGATAGAGAGATAGATAATAGGTAGATCTCCAGATGTGTTTGTAAAATCCAAATGAACCAGCTTGTAGCGACCTATCTAGGTAACAACTACAGAAAGCTATCTAGCCATCCAGCTAGCTAGCTTAATATAGATTTTCAGGAAACAAAACAAAATGCTAACTGAGCATCAATACTTGCTACGTGAACATAGCCTTAGTGTGTAAAATGACCAGCCTCCTCCGAGATAGCGACTGCGGAAGCTAACCGATGTAACAAGCTAACTTTTACATTGCCTTTTTGCTCTAAAGGCTCTGTGCAGTGAGCACATACATTTAGCAAAATAAGTTTGTGTGCATCTAGTAGCACTGAAACCAAGATCCATCATGTGATGATGTTAAAATTGTGCACAAGTCGCATGCATGTAATAATTAGCATTTAGAATAGCGTGCACCTTAGAGTTTCTGCAGTGGCAGGTAAACTCAGCTGACAATACAACCCAAATATTCTGTAATAAAATAAATAAATCCGCCACAGAACTGATAATGAAGCCCTCCGAATGATTCCAGGCCCCCCACTGCAGCGCCGTTGTTTACTGTCCTAATTAGCTTGCCTACCACTGACCCTGTTAGTTCACACATTTTACTCCAACAGTCATGTGACTCAAATGCACACACAGCATATAAGACATAATTAACTTTGCTCTATTTAATGTCAAACTCCTATATTGTTAAACTAAAACTCAACAAACCCAGCTGCAGATGTTTCTGCACATTTCGATTCAGACCTGAAACAAACAAACGCACTAAATGAGCCAAATTCAACAGTGCTTGTTTGTGTGCGCCGTCTCCTAGAGGAGCGAGAGCCGTGTGCACCTGCAAATTATCCCAATTGACTCTCTGGTTATTAGAAAAATAATGAGCCACCTACAGGCCAGGAGCTCTGCTTCAACGGGACTCCCCTGCGTTTTCCTCCATTCTCTCTCTTAATGCAATGTGCCAATTTAGCAAGGCGAGCATTTAAATAATCCTCACAGAGTCAAGTTGCTGAGCAGCAACAAAAAACGACATTTACAAATTCTTAAACGCTTAGCTCTCATTGAAGATTTTAAAAAGCAAAATAAATAAAATGAAAATTTCTTAGTCGCTCCACGAGGGCTGACTTAAAGTGCAGATTCAGCGTTCAAGATTTTTCGGGGAAGCCAAATGCGGTGACGTCCGACCTCATTAGAAACACAGGATGCCAAGCGCGGGCCAGCCTCATCATCCCGCAGGAGATTAGCAGCTCGCTGTAAATGTGCCGCCTGTCCAACAGCAAACCGAGGATCAGCCATCAGTAAAGAGCCATTAATCCGCATTATGGAGGGATCCACATCAAAACGTGACATGAACATAAGCTGCCAGAAACACAGATGACGGAGCACGAGTCGCATGTGAAGCAGCTGTTTGGAATTAAGAGGGAGACTGGATCTAATGTCGCAGTGGACGAGGAACACAGGAGCTCAGGCGTCTACACCGTGGCCAGGCCGTTTCTGTGGCAGGGAGGCTGACAAGCGCCTGAGCAGAGACTCATGCCGACGGACTGCTGACGGAGAACCCAACTGTGTGGCTAGGTCACAAAAGCCAAGAATTTTGAGATGCATTCTGACCCTTTTAGAGGTTGTGCGACATTTTAACAGCAGAGCAAATACAGTTTCGCCTTCAGTCTGTCCTGTGAAATTCTGTTCAAGTTGTTCACTGTGAGCAGGATCTGCTTGTGTTTCTATGAATGTTCGGGAAATATCGTTTCTAAATATTACAACTCCGACACAACAAAGCCTGCCAAAAATGCTAATGCTAGTTAGCAAGGCCACCGTCGACAGAGGATGAAGTTGTCCTGTAACAGTAAGTTGTCTCTCCGCTGTTACCACGCTGAACAGCACGTACACCAGCATGATTGATCTTTATTTATTCGACAGCTGCAGGTTTCAGCAAGACAAATTTAAGACTTTTTAATGACATTTTGAATGAAATTTAAGACTGAAAATATTAATATGTGGGCTCTCAGGGGGTGCTGCTGGCTCTCATTGGTTGGCAACAGAAGTGAGTTCGTGGCAAAACACTGAACATCATCCAGCCAACTAGTGAGACATTTTCACTTACCCATGGTAGATGCACCAAAAAAAGCTGGTTAGCTAGCCATTAGCAGCTAGTTAGCAACGGCATCGGGTAACAGAATACGAGTGAAACTTTTTCTTGACAGAAACAAAGAAAAAAAAACAAATATTAAATACTAAATAGTTCTGCCACAACAAATATAACACTTGTTATTAATGTATTTAAGGACAACTTGCATTTTTCAAACAAATTTAAGACATTTTAAAGCCTTCATTTTAAATACATGAATTTAAGATTTCTTAAGACTTTTTAAGGATGTGTGGACAACCTGGCTGACCTCTTATGAAAGGTTACATTTAAAATTAAAAAAATATTTAAATTCAACTCGTTTTTTCCCCCTGACCTGGTCCTTATTTTAAATAGGTAACCCATAAAAAAAAAAAAAAAAAAATCTAATCGACTGATATAAAGCGCTTGTGTGGCGACATTTTTTTTGTTTTATTACAACCATATCACCCAGCCCCAGAGATAAAGCCATGCTCTTTCTGTGAAAACCTGCTCTTGCCAGTTGCCTGATTAATCTCCTGGTGCCACAAACAGCAGGGCTGGTGCTAGGGTGCCATGCCGCACGCCGAGACACTGGGTCTCTTTGTACGGCGAACCCATTTCAAGCAGGAGCACTTACACTTGGGTGAATATGGCACAGAGGCGGAAAGAGGAGGACGAGTGGAGCAGTGGTGGGTTGCCATTTGCATATGTACCACCCTGCTTCCACTCAGTCACATGGACTGACTCCATGGAAACAAACAAAACAAATTTTAAAAGTACAAATACATCTTAAGAATCCGTCGCATCACTCGTCGATGGAGCATACGCATTTTGTCCCGCCTTAGCGACGGAGTGAATAAACGTGAAGCGAGTGCACATTCATCCGTCATTGTGTCGCTTTTCATTTCACGTAAGAAACACAATCAGTGGTGATGATGAGGAGAAAAACTGGGGAAACCACCGAGAGGCAACATTCAATCTAGGAAAGATAACAAAGGGGCAAACGAAAGACAGCTACGGATGGCAGGATGCCCCTGGGGGGCGAGTGCGAGGTTATTATGGTGGGAAGGGCAGCTGAGCTGTTGTGTGGGGCAATTACAGACTGAAAGAGTCGGCTGACGGGTGGGATGGGGGGGCAGTAGAAGCGAATCGAGACACGGCGGCATTAAAAAACATAAAGCTGACCCGGACGAGGTTTGCTTCGTCTACTGACTGCCATGCGCTTATCCTCATGGAAACCTCGTCTGTACAAACCGCCTGCATGTCATCACCAGAATCTCAAATTATTTTAACGCTGAACTTTATTCAGCGCTGGTTTTGGATGCCTTCACTGGCAGATGCGTTAGTCTGGTAGTTGGACGACAATCGAATGAATCATCTGTTGTTCTCATCCAGAGCTGCAGCAGACACTGTGGCGAATACATCAGCCGTGTCTGTTATCCTTAACGTCACTCCGCTGTGGAAAGTCCTGCCTGGAAACCACACGGCGTCCAGCGGCGGTCCAACTGGAGGAGGAAGGTTGGGGCCAAGGAGGGAAGTCAGATGGAGGCTGCAGCCTTACGGATATCGCGCTAAACAAGATAACGGGAGCAGAGATGATTTTATGAGGCACACCGAGACTCTCGGAGTCTTAGAGAAAGTACTCGCAGTCCTTGGATGTTTCCCCATTTCTTTTAATGTCGCCGCTACAAATTTTGATGTATTCTGGTCTGATTTTGGGTGATCAAAAGCAGTAGCGGGTAGCTTCATGAGTTGTTTTACAAGTAAAAATGGTAAAATGCACTTTATCCCCACTAGTCAGGACAAAGCAAAGTCCATTTTTCACCTCAGGTATAATGGCTTCAAACCTCTACTACAGGGCAAAAACACAATCCTACCAAAATGTTTTTTCAGGTTTCTAGTGCAAACATTTTATTAAACTTGAATTAAGACAAAAATAACTTTTCAGAAAGACAGCTTTAAGCTTATCTGATGTATTCCCTGTATTTAGCTCCATTCATCATCTTCCAATGGTTTTCCCGCCTCAGGGCTGAGGAAGGTTTCAAACTCAAATTTTAGATTCTTTAAAAGACCTTTTTAAGACGATTATGAATGGAATTTAAGATGTACACCTCCATAGAAATGTACAAACACTGAGCAGGCGAGTGGCAACAAAATTGCACTTACCCAATCAATCAATATCAAAAGCAAGTTAGCTTGCTAACAAGGGTATATAAACAGGTATTTAGCAGAAGCCTCAATTGTCTTGAGTCACAAAACACAATGGAGATCATAAATCATGAAATTATAAAAACTTTGAGTCAGTGAAGCACATCACAGTCCCACCACTGTTGGCTCTGACTATGCATCCAGACTAACCTACAGACATTGCAGATAATGCGACACAAAAGAGATGTTGCTATTAGTTTTGCTTTCTGTCCTTAGCATCATGTCATTGCCTTCTCGTTATGATTTTATGACAATAGATCGTTCCATAAACGGTGGATGTAACGTTATTCTTCTGTGCAAGCGGGTCGCGTTCAGGTCGTAGTAATACGGGCAACCGTGCAAAACAATAAAATAAATATTGGAATTAAGCACAAACACCTATGTGGACGTATCCTAAGTTACATACAAATTAGTGACTTCTGAAGGCAAATGTTTTCCGTTGATTTTGGGGGAAACATTAACAGAACTTAACTCTCAAAGGGTAAACCCCGGAGCTGCAGTTGTGATGACAGCCCCATTTGCCTTCGCCTCTTGAAACATTACACAACACCTTGTAAAGCGGCAACAATGGCCGGTGAAAGCAGAAGGCAACTTAAGCTCTGTGGTGTGAGATTGGACATTGGGTGCGGCCAGGCGTCCCGGCCCCTCACAGACAGCCGTGCCTTGCGGCCTCCAGCGCTTTCATTGCAGCAGGTGTCTGCGCTGCGCATTCTTTACATAAGCTCTTGTCAAACATGGCGAGCAGAACGCAGGGGCCGTCACAGCTGTACAACAATAGGAGTCAAACTGTGGCAGCCGGAGTCAAGGTAACGGTTCCCGGAAGGCCAGAGGCAAAACTAGTGCAACGTGAAAGCAGACGGAGAAAACAGAGCATTTAGAGAAGTTAAAGTGAATGGACGTCGTGATTTGCCACCTCAAGATTATCGTGAGTCGACAAGGTACAAGCACACTTTACTTTACGGCTGTTTAAGCCCCATAGGGTCATTTTAATTAACACAGGATAGGTTATGAATGCATCAGCTGCATATACGGAGAAACACTGCAACTTTACTTGTTCAAATTTTACGAACTGGAAAGGATGATGCATTCACACAATAACTAATTGCAGGTATTTAAAAGTTTGTTTGTTTTTTTGCTTGTGCAAAAATCTTCATGCCCCGAGTCTGGTCTGCAATAAAAACAATGGATTTAACTGGAAGTCCACCACAGAAGCACAAAATCTTACAAAGTGTTGCTGTCTAGTCTCTAGTGCAAATATCTTTAGTACGCTTGAAATAAGACAGGCAGGGGGGGAGGGGGAAACACTTTTCAGCAAGTTATAGGAGCTTGTTTGAAGTTATTAAATCTTTAATATTTACGAAAAAGTCAACATTAAAGACAACTTTAATATCTGTCATTTTAAAGATATTAAAGTCTTATTCAACTGATTATCATTGGAAATAAATAAGTTATGTAGAGAAACAAAAACTGATTTTGCAATTAATCTGCAGATTGCAATCATATAAAAAATCTCAACTGATCACTGTATAGGATCGGAGTTTAGTGCAACGATAATGTCAAGACGTTAAAATACAGTGAAAGTGACAAAACAGGAAAATGAGACTCAATTCTCCTTATTGAGTCAATTGAGATCTTAAGCTACATCAAGTAAAAGCTAAAGGAAAACAATTAATCTTGCAAAGTCTTAGAATTTCTCCATTAAGTTGGGATGTGTGACACGTGCAAAAATCTTCTAAATATTAGCAAACACGATGTTAGACGAAAGGGTAATGAAAATTGTTTATGTTTTTATATTTTTCACAGTTCCACCATCTCATTTACTTTTAGAAGTCATTAAAAAAAAAAAAAAAAAAAAGTTACATTTCTTCATAAGCAGTTTCACGAAAAACATTTAGGCCAATTTAATGACCAGCAAAATCTTAACATGTGTTCCCATGATTTACTGCTCAGGGTCAAATGTCTTTCAGTGAGGATCTGTTTCCCTGTGCAGAGCTCTCGTTTCCTGGCAGGGAATCCGTGCTATAAATCTAAAAAAAAAAAAAAAGGAAAGAAAAAAAAAGAAGTGCAATTTCACACCTTTGGCGTGCAACACCGTTACACTGTAATTAAGCATTTTCTAATACTGTGAGCAATGGCTTTCATGGTTTGTGTTTGTTGCAAGATTTTTTACATCACACTTGTTTTAACTATTGGACTAAAGATTAAAAAAAAGAAAAAAAAAAAAGTGCCAATATTTAGCACATTTAATTCTTCAAAAGCAACAAGAAATTGCTAAAGCTAAATTTGCCAATCTGACCAAAACACAGGAAATCAGCCCAAAGATCAGTTCAAAATCGAGCTTTATATTCTTTCCCCCAACACAACATCCATCCATTTTCTAACACCCTTGTCCCTAATGGGGTCGGGAGGGCCGCTGGTGCCCATCACCAGCTAACGTTCTGGGCGAGAGGCAGGGTCACCCTGTTGCAGAGCGAAACAGAAACAAACAGGACACACAAACATGCACACCTAGGGAGAATTTAGGGAAGCCAATTAATCTGACAGTCATGTTTTTGGACTGTGGGAGGAAGCCGGAGTACCAGGAGAGAACCCACGCATGCACAGGGAGAACATGCAAACTCCATGCAGAAAGACCCCGGGCCGGGAATCAAACCCAGGGCCTTCTTGCTGCAAGGCAACAGCTCTATCAACACAACATATCAACCCTAATTGGTGAAGGTGTTTTGTTTGCTGTATTTTTTCCCCCCAATCTAAAGTCTCTAAAAAGCCTGAAACATCTTAGCTAAAGCCAACAGCTGGATCAAGAACCTCTAGATAAAACATTTAGTGCCTCCTTTGAAGCCACTTCTACTTGTGTTCGCAGGATAAGGAGGGCTGCGACACCCGATGAGCGCAGCGCAATAACGATTTCAGCAGACGAGGGCCGTGCTGATGAAAGGCGTCCTTAACCTCAGTCTGAGGCTGCTGAGAACCGTCGTCGCCTGGCGGGGAGCCGAGCGAGCGAGCCGCAGAATCCGACAGGGTTTTTACCTGTGATGTGATCTTGTTATTATAACGCAGTCAGGAGAATCTCTACAAGATGCAGGTTTGCACAACTACAGCAATTGCCAGTAAGGCGACATCTGGACATCTACTTCCACTCAGAAGTAATATATTCCAACAAAATGGGTTCTGTGTTTCATGGAAATACGTTTTTATCTTATGGCATTTTCTGAAAAAAAAAAAAAAAAAAAAAAAAAAAAAAAAAAAAAAAAAAATATATATAACAAAAAAGCAGTCTTGGACAGATTCCAGGTTAGCGTCGTCCCAAAAACT
This sequence comes from Girardinus metallicus, assembly GCA_903067095.1. Lineage (NCBI taxonomy): Eukaryota > Metazoa > Chordata > Actinopteri > Cyprinodontiformes > Poeciliidae > Girardinus > Girardinus metallicus. The sequence continues at coordinate 21,009 of CAEGAE010073064.1, forward strand.
AGCACTGTTCAGAATTTTGGAGCAGATTTCAGATTTTTGTGACGCTTTAACCTGCCGACACCATTTAATACAGACAAAACGAGGAATGAGCATTAAAATGGCCTTCCTGCCATGAGTGGTCATAAATTATTTACATTGAGGAGACGTCGAGTCCTGTGTGAGAGAGCAGTCGCTTTAAAACAGGGTTTTATTAATATTTTAAGACAAAGACAAAATGACAAATTTAAACCTTAAGCATCTAACATAAAGCAAGTAGCGTCGTTAGCATGATTAGCCCTCATCTTCCGTTTGTGATGAGGGCCAACGTTTACAAATTGAGCATGTTTCATGACACGCTGCAAGCATACATCGACAGCAGAGAAATGAGGTGTGCTTCCTTTAGCCTTCTGTTTATGTATTGCAAGTCTTGGTTTCTCTCACCGTTATGCAGCCTGAATTAAAACACACAGCACTGCCATAGAAACACTTTGTTTTTGAATACAGTAGCAACGCGCTTATTGGCATCAAAAGTTTGTAATTCGAACGTGTTGAATCCAAAGCTGTTAAATCCTAGACTATAATTTGCCCAAGACACCGCATGAATAGTCGTACTCAAAGATCGTCAACCCAGCGCCTCAAAAAGATGCCGCCGTCTCCTTTGATGGCTAATACGCTAGCGCCGTGGCAGGAATGTGAACATATCTCCTCTAAGTGTTTACATCCATCGCTGCCGTGATTTTTAATGGCTTGTCACCTGAACAAACTTATTAACTTAATTTCTTATTCAGTGGAAACAATACAATTGCATAACTGTGTCTTTTGGACATTAGCAGAACATCCAAATCGTTTTACGCACTTTTGTAATGGAAACGCGGCTACTGACAATGACTGCAGACGTCTCTTCATTGCTTAGCAACAACTTCCACCTCAAAGAGCGCCGTCGTCATCGTGTCTCGGTAGAACTTGGTATGATGCGTCGCTGCGTGATTGGACAAACGGGTTTCGGATCAAAACTAAACCTTAGTCTGCTTCTGGTCAACGGTCACCCCTACCTGACAAAGTCCATTGTTTAACCCAATGATTTATTTTCTTGTCTCTCTTTTTTGTTGTTGAATTAATACCTCCTGTAGAAAAGTGGAAACTAAAAAGGATGAAGTGAGAGTGAGATAGCTCGGGAAGTTATTGTAGGATATGGGTGGGTGAGCAAACAGAGGGGAGGAAGTGAGGTCAGAGTATCTGACGTGGGCGGTGAAGCGTTGGCCCTCTGGACAAAGGAGTGGGGAGTGGAAAAAAAAAAAAAAAGAAAAAAAAGTGCATCCTTCACCAAGAGGTGAACTCTCCCTGATTCAAGAAAAAGATGAAGTAAAATAACATTTTAAATTAAGGAAAAAAAGCAGCAACCTTAGAGCAGCTTCTGCTTTTCTCCATCTCCAAACTTAAAGACCCTGGACGCATACTGTACCAAAGACAAAACCAGTCATTCCCCTCTGGTCCCAGTTAGCCACTTCCTGTGTCTTCAAGACAAATAAATCCGTAAACAATAGGCAGCTAATTACGCCTGCAACCAATAACAGCGTTCATTATCATTCAGTCTGCTAATTATTGGCTGCTTATTTTTCAGTTAGTCAGCTAATTGTTTTGGCAAGGAACAATTAGCCGTTCCTTAACGAAATCTGTTACTCAGACTGGAGCTCGGAAGGACGGCCCATTTCATTCAAGCTTAAAAGAAACAGTGCAGTAGAAATGATCGAAAGCTAGCAAAAGTTTAAAACCAATTATGGAGCTTTCCAACATTTTGTCATGTTACAACCACAAGCCTCAGTGTGCCTTTTTTTGTGTGTTTGGGGTTTTATGCGATGGACCAACAAAGACAAAAAGCGGTGGCTTTTTTGTTGGTGGAAGGTCAGAAAGAAACGAATCAATTGGATAAAAATACAACAGACTTTTCAAATTTTCATTTGTGATACAGAAGCTGAAAACACATCGGAGATTGTGTTTGAGGAACGTGTGAAAGCGCTAAAAAAGGAGTTCGTTTTGGCCAACAGGCAGTTGAGGATAGCAAAAATAAATTCAGTTCCACCACTTTTAGATATTCAAGCGAACCAACTATAAAATTAGCAAACGTAAGCATCAACATTACAACTTTGTGATCTGAAGAGCAGATGAAATGAGTGTTAACGCCACATTTTAGACCGGTGCTGTATTTATCGTGAAGTTTCTCATGCATCGGTATCATGATAAATTCAAATGCAGTTTAAATTCCCTCAGAATTGTCCTTACTGTTGAGGTTGTCAGTTTGACTCTTTTTTTTTTTTCTCCTCTCCACTATTTGTTCAATAAAAGCATCAATTTGAAAACACAGTCACCGTGTGCAGCTTAGTGATGCACTGGTTCACCACCAGTCACTTCTGTACGTGGCTGGCGTCCTAAAGAAACGCATTACAAATGGGAATGGTTTTTCACCAGGAGCATTATTTGTGTCCGTGGGGCTCCGATTGCTGTGACACACGGTCACAGAGTCACAGTTACCTAGGAAAAAAAAAAGAAGTTGTAAGCAGTTCTTATCGTCACTTTTATCGTAGCAACACAAAATACAGCGATAAAACTTTTAAGCCCATATCAGCCAGCACATAGCAGGAATATTTTAAAACGTGACTCGGAGCCAAACAGAGCTGGACAGCTGCACACTGCAACACGAGGCCCAGACAGACAGACAGCGGGCGGACCACCAAGAAGAGCGCTAACAATGCCCATGTCGATGCCACAGATATTTTCCACTCTGGGTTAGCGAACATAATGAGGCTGCAGTGCGATGGTGGACGTGCTCAGCTACCCAGGACAACCCTCCCCTCATCTTCCTCCATCATCTGAGCCTCATTCAGACCTGGAGTTCATTATGAGGTGTAACGGGAACAATCACCGGCGATCAGGAAGAATTTACAGGACAACGTTTCAGTCCAAATCCTGCCAACGTAGCAAACGGTCAGGAAGGCTGGAAGGTTTGACTGAAGAAGGTGAATCCTCTATGGGAAAGTAATGGAGATGGGAACTCGTTTCAGTCTCTCACGCTCATATTTTAATGTCATCAAATCCAAAATACATTTTTGAAGTTTGTTTTGTTTTAGAAAAACGCAAGGAAAATCTCTGCTAATGTCAGAGTTCACACACTGAGGCGTTTCAGCTGATTTGGGATGTTTTTTTTTTTTTTTAGTCATATAGAAGTGCATGAGACCGACGCTGCAAGCAGAACACTGGCCTGGCCTCCAGACGCACACACACGCAACTCCTGCAACATAATCCTCCGCTCCATTGTTTGCAAAGACCGCCAACATGGCCAGGATATAGTGACACAGAAAAATGAATTTGTACAGAAACTTAAAAATCCACCAGCATGATGTGTGAGGGGGGAGAAGGGAAAAAAAAAAAAAAAAAAAAAAAAAAAAAAAAAAAAAAAAAAAAAAAAAAAAAAAAAAACATTTCAATTTAACATCATAAAAATTATTTTAAAAAAAAGTTTTTTTTATTCAAAAAGCACC
>CAEGAE010073065.1:0-10472 GCA_903067095.1 Girardinus metallicus
GGGGGGGGAGGGGGGGGGGGGGGGGGGGGGGGGGGGGGGGGGGGGGGGGGGGGGGGGGGGGGGGGGGGGGGGGGGGAAAGAGGGGGGGGGGGGGGGGGGGGGGGGGGGGGGGGGGGGGGGGGGTAGGAGAAGGGTGCCATAAGTTAGTGTGGTGCCATGTGCAATTCATTCCGCTCCACACCCACACAATGAAACCAACTACTGCAAGACGGAAGAAAAATGCAGAGAAAGGCTTCTTAAGAGTAAACAAGATGTTCGGAAAGGCAGTCACACACACGCACACACACGCATGCACGCACACGCTCAGCTTCACCTGTCATTCCTTACCTCCACTGGCAGCTATTGTCAGGACGCGTTAACCCCACTTGTCCCCCCTCCCCAAACACCGTCCCCGGAAGTTTGACGAACGCCATCAGCCCAGAAGAGCTGCTCCCCCTTCTTCTTGACATGTGAACAGCTGGGTCCTTCTGTGTTATGACTCCCGCTGCCACATCTGGTGTATGAGCGAGTGTTTATATGCGTGTGTGTTCCCATGCCAATTTGAAGGCCCCTGCCACATCTGGGAGGCGCTCGAGCCGTCCGGGCTCCCCCTCACACGTCTGGACAGAGTCGTGCCGACACCTAGCCTGTCACTCCGGCTTACCTGAAGCCCACCTCACGGTGAGAGGCGAGACGCCGGCTGCATAGTGCGCCGCGTGGCCGCTTTTACCCGCAGTGGATATGCGTGAGCCCCGGGTCTGGCTCGGCTGAAAGCGTGGACGTGCTTCGTGTCTGCATGCGAAGTGAGAACCCGAGTGTCGGCAGTGGTGTGCATGTGTGACATTGGGCACATGTGTATCCTTGGGGCAGAGGCTCCAGTCTTCACACCTTTTAGTTGAAAGACACACCAGCCTCTGCAGCCGGAGATTTTATGCAGGTCAAAGACTCTGCTTCAAGTGGGGTCACATTAAAGATGACCCCGTTGAAATGTAGCAAACCTGCTTTATCAAAAAATATGACTACATATACACAGCTTAATGTGTCAAGCAGTTATATGAAAGCATTTTTCTTTGGTTAGCTTTAAATGTTTGCTGAAAACAGTTCATACCTTTCACATTTTTTGAAACCAAGTTTCAGTTTATTTCATGGAACCTTTTTTTTTTGTGAGCCAACAGGAAGTATTGCATAACTGTGAAGTGGAAAGTAAAGTTTTTATTTTTTATTTTTTTACAAATAAGAAGTGAAATACATTCATATTCATTCGGCCCACCTGTACCAGATTCTATGATTTGGAGCGACGCTGCAGTTACCAGTGGCGGTCCTGGCCTGTTTGGTGCCCTGGGCGGACACTAAAGTCGTGTCATGAGACGAGAAGGTAGACGCCTTCCTTCTCGTCTCACCACCAGGGCTGGGTTGAACTATTTCACACAGATCTGTGGTGTGTTGTGTGATTGGGCAGAAGTTTGAAGGTGTGTTTTTATGCAGACATTTCCTCGGATAGCAATGTTGATATTTCGCTTCAACTAGTCCACTTCCAGTATCCGGTTCTTGTATCGGCAGGCGACATGAAAATGTCAGAGGAGCATTTGTCAATGAGGAGATTCTTCACAAAATGTCTACAAAAATTGTCAAACGGGTAAAAAAAAAACTCCAGGATGGGAAATGCAAAATCATTGTCCACAGAAGAGACTGTCTGCAGAAAGTCGTGGTGCTCTCTCTGTGACTGTTTTGTTAAAGCAAAACGGAGGATGCAGAGACAGAGTGTGAACCCCGCTGTGACGTATACTGAATCGGGAGCGGTGTCCCCAGGTGTTCTGTACCGTGTGTGTGAAAGGTGTGTGTGAATACGAACGTCCCACAATCACGTCACCGCGCATCGACTGTTTGGCTTCAGGTAAAGTACAGGAGAGGCTTTCAAATTCAGCACTTGTTTGAGACAGCTTTCAGTGTGAGGTCATTTTCATGAAGGTAAAGCAAATATACGCAAACTATAAAGAACCATTTATACCCCACTTGAAAAACTGGCTGATCATTCAGTCACCTGCCAGAGCTATAATCTGAAGCATGTTTTCACTTGAGGTTCAGACCATCCGTCTAAGTAAAACCTCAAGTCAAGTGTGACTACAGTAGAGTCAGTCTGGAACTCAACTCGCCATCTCGGTCTTAATGTCCAAACCGGTTCTTATTTTTCCGTGAATGGTTGAATGACTAAATGTAGTATGAAGCGCTTTGGGATCCTATGGACTTTAGTCCCTATACAAGTACAAGCCTGCTACCATTTATGATTTTGTTGTATGAAAGATGCACAAAAAACTGACCTTCAACAGCATATTCAAGTCACTATTCTGACCAAGACTACTGAAATCGCTCTGTTGGGATTTGAAAACTGAAAATATTTATTAATTCCACTACCTGTACTCCTGAAGTTCTTTACAAGGCGATGTTTGTGAGTATAATCAAATGTTCTCAAAAGTGATCATCTTTTTCTGTCAAGTTAAAACTCAGTGAACACAATGTAACCTTGTCCTTCCTTTGTGGTGCAGGTGCACACTTCTCCACCCAGAAAGACATCAGAGCATTAGGTTTCTGAGCCTCTCCATCTGAAAAGTGTAGACAAACATCTTTGAAAGAATAATGATTTCTCTCTGGCCTTGACATGATAACATGTATACCATTGTAGACGTGTCAAAAACAGAGTCTGCCTTCTGTGTGCGGGCAAGAGCTGATCAATAGCTGTAAAGAAGAGATGGCGGAGAGACGGACACAGTGATGCACCTCTGACCAGCTAAGATACACCAAACCAGAAGTCTGTGTCCAATTGAGACAAAAAATACTAAATCAATCCACTTGTTTACCATGCGGTTGTGTTGCAAGATTAAAATTTGGCTCTCGATTCCGACAAGAGCGGCTGACTCTCGTCCAACAGAATCAGAGTAAACTCCTATGGGCAACTGTGTGATTTGATGCTGATCATCCTTTTCAGCTGAGGGAAATGGAGCTAAGCCCAAATTAGTTCTGTGGTCTTGCTCTTATTTGTCAGAAGGGTAGTTACCAACACCCTATGTCAGGACTTCCTCTGTCCTTCAAACTTGCATTTAGAAGTCCAAAATGAAGTGCATAAATGATCTTTGGCCTTTCCAGAGAAACAACCATGAAATAAAATCAAGGCCCCCCAAATATTTGGCCGTACTTCACTCTGTGCAAATGTGAGGCAGACTCGATGTGTGGGCTTGCTGCGCACTCAAAGCAATCATCCGCCAGACATGCAAAGGTAAATTTATACGACCACATGCGTGGTGTCACACAGCAAACTGCTCGGTGGGTAGCAGTGTACACGTCTAAAGTGTTTCATACGCAACACTGAGTTGATCAGGTTGACAGTTGGTGCAAACGGTCTTAAGAAAGCGCAGCAACTAGACTGTAACTCTGATCTGCACGATCAAGTGATCATTGACTGACAGGAGAAGGTGCCCAAGCAAGGTGCGCTAGCTCATCAAGCTTCCTTGTATCCATTTGGAATGTGGGAAATGAAGGAACTTGGCAACGGGTACTCTAATTTGTGGACAGTGTGCCATGGGGCTCACAGAATATGCACAGCACATTGTACTTGTGTAGCGTCTTTATCAAGTCCTTAGGATCCCAGAGCGCTTCACACTATATTCAGTCATTCGCCCATTCACATGCTGATGGTGGCAAGCTACTGTATTTTAGCCCTGTGGGACCTTTGACCACCACCAGCAGGAAAGGCAGTTGAAGTGTCTTGTCCAAGGACACAAAGACAGAGGCAGACAAAGCGGGAGTCATACCGGCAGTCCACCAATTGCAGGACGAACTCCTACCATAGTCCCTTCAAGTGAAGTTAATTTGTATAGAACATTTCAGCAACACGGCTGTTCACAGTGCTTTACATCTCAAAGTATTAAGTCTTCATCTGCTTCAAAGAATACCTGAGTGTTTGTTCCATCTCCATCTTTTTCAGTCTGTGCTATTGTTTGAAAGCTGTCCATCCTTTACATCTTTAGGAATGTCATTTTTAATATCTGCAAAGCATACTTTCAATTTAGAGTATTTGTTGTGGGGAAAGTCTTTGTCTGAGGATTTGTCGCCCAAACATAAGCAGAGCATTGAGCGGCGTTGTTTATTTATGCGCAACACCTTTATCTCTGACGTCATCTGCTTCAAAATCCATCACTTGTTCGCATGCCTCAATGAGTAAAAAGCCTGTGGAGTGCAATAGTACTACAGTGTTTTCTGAGCCCGCGACTGCGTCTCTTTGTCTGAGCCGTGGAGTGCTGCCAGTTCCGAAACCTCTAGATCAGCGCAACATGCATCTCTCCCAGAGCACTCCACCGCTGAAGAATCTCCACTCTAATTAAGTGAGATTACAGCAATTAGCAGACCATTAATCACACCCTTATTAGTTTAGCCAGGCAAAGAGCGGGATGGAAAGATGGAAAGCGCAATGGAATGGAAGCAGGAGGAGGAGGAAGAGGAGGGAAAAAAGTGGAAGATAGAGAACAAGGAGGAGAGAGAAGGGTCTCCTTTTGGCGACGTGGCTTCACACTGCCTTCTGTGTGAGCTCCAGGAGCAAAAACAAAGTCCAGTACATGTCTGAACTGTATCATGTGGGAGGGCTTTTATTTGCGCTCGGGATGTATGGAAGGTGTTGGCTGGGCTTTGCAAACACCGTCGTGCCAAGTCCAACACGCCCTTGCTCAGGCTCTACATGTGACAGGGGGAAGTGGAGATTTAAAGTGTAATGTGTTGAGTCCTGAAGACAACTGTGTGCTATGATGGTGGGTGGCAGAGTGTGAGTTAGGGTTGGCACGAAGTGTGTGTGTGTGTGTGTGTATACATGAATCCATGGTGTTACTTTGTCAGTGAGTGTGTGTTTGTGAGCCAGGGGGAAGAGGTTTTGTGTGTGCGTGTGCGTGTTTTAAGGAAGGAATAAGAGTTAAGCAGCTTCAGTGCGCTCCTATCTGATCCCAACCTCCATCTATTCTCCACCCCCCTTCCACCCCCACCCCTAAGTCTCTGCCCCCCACCCCTCATCCCCAACCCCTTCAACACGCCTCCCCGTCGTCAGCGAGCGGGGTCAAATGTTATTCCCTCCTCGTTGTCACGGTTGCCAATCACCTCACATTCTGTAGCAACTGTTTCCAAGGCAACGGAGAGATCCGGTTGCCAGGCACCCAGAGCAATGCATGTGATTGTTACTTTATTTATTTAATTCTATCTTTATCTATTTGTTCATTCTAAATGCGTCCGTGCCTTGCCTTCACGTGCGCACTCGAAACACATGCAAACACACACACGCTCCCTCGCACACACACACACACATCTGCAAGCATACGCTGAGTTATCGCCGCTTCACACACACACACACGCCCTCATACAGTTACCGTTTTATGCTCACACACACACACACGCACACATGTCTGACACGACCTGGGCGCTAACTAAGTAGACCATCTGCATTTACCACAGGTGTGAAACGTGCGCGGTGGATGACAAACAGTGATTATCATAGCAGTAAGGATCCTAATCTGAGCCGTGCTCTCCTCCTGGCCTTCTGTTCCCTCCTCTCATCTGCCACATCTCATAGGAGCCGCGCAGTGATAAAGACAGGCCCTAATGAGAGGGCTCTTATTGCACTGTGATTTCCTCCCTCTGTCCCTCGGTCCCCTGCTCTCCCTCCCATCCTAATTTATCCACAATATCTCCTCTGTCTCCTTCCATCTATCCGTCAGTTGCCCTGCAGCCTGACCCCCCTACCCCCCTGCAGCCTCCCACTCCGACCCCCTAACACTACCCCTCCCCTTCTGCACGAACCAGGACTCTTTGTTTGTCTGGATAAATACTACAAGGTAATTGTAATGGAGTGACCCATCGGGGACGAAATTACCGCTATCACTGCGTGGCCGCATTCAGAACACTCCTGTTCATTCAGACTCTATTGTCTCTCTTGCTTTGCTGCTGCGGTTAGTGTAGAATTTGGTGCTTGGGGGGACATGCAGGCAGTGCCTCGCAAAAGTATTCAGACCCCGTAGGAACTTATGGGGGTTTTGTGTGACGAACCAGCGCAAAGTAGTGCAAAATTATGAGGTGGAAGGAAAATGATGAATGGATTCAATGTTATCATTATGACGATGATGATGATGATGATGCAGCTTCTATGCACTTCATCTCTGGAAAAACCTTCCTTAAAACTACAAAACAGCTGAAACACTCAGTTCCTTTAAATCGAGACTAAAAACCCATGTTTCCATTTGCTTCTGAACTACAATGAATCGACAGATTTGATGTGTTCTGACGATTTTAAAGATGGCACTTGACAAAATGTGACGTCTGTTGTTGGTTCTCACAACTGTTGACTGCATGATGTGTTTATTATGTTTTGGGTTTTTTTTTGTCAAGAAATAAGAGCCCGTTTTTTTTTTTGTTTTTTTTTTCAAACAAGTTGGTAGATTTTTTTTTATCTACAACGTTTTCATCAATGTTAAGGAATTATTGACTTACAACAAGCTGAAAAGTTATTTGCAAATTAATTTTGTCTTTTTCCAAGTGTACCAAGATATTTGCATTAGAAACTTCACCAAAAATATGCATCCTTTTCTTTCCACGTCATCTTTGTGCTTTACTTTCTTGTTGTCCATCACGTACAATCCTAATAAAATATATGACAGGTTGTGGTTGTAATTGTACAAAATGTGGCATTAAGTGACCAGGGTCACATCGATGTTAGCTCACATGTGTAGGAAACATGCTGTTAGTCATTTCACTGCGTTTTTGATAACTATTAGAGCGCTGAAGCAGTAGATTAATCACTCTCACCACCATCAGCCTCATAGGAAGGAAGAAAAATGAAAAAGTAAGGTTGATTTGAGTGTTGGGCGTGTAGGCAGTCTTACTGATTATGCAGCATTTTACATATACAGTGTGCTGTTCACTCAAAACAGGACCTGTGTGTGAGTGGAAGCAGAGTTAAAAACCCAATGAGATCCTGATTTAGAGTGGGAATATTACACCTTTTTGCAGCAATCAATTTATGGATTTGCAGCGGCAGAGCTTTCCGTCCGTTTGGCAGCTCCGTCTCCACGGACTAATGCGCCGAGAAGGTTCTTTTGCAGGCGGCGTTGGTTGCCAACGGAGATCTTCGCTGCAGGAACGCGTGATGAAAGTCTTCATGAAAAGTTGCCATTTTTGGAGTGTAGGTTGCTACATCTCCACCGAGGGTGGCAAGAAGGAAGCAGCAGAAAGAAGTCAGCGTGAGGTGCGGCGAGCTGTTTGAGCGCCTGACTGGAATCTTCCAACTATTTGGTTTGAGAAAAAAAAAAAAACAACAACAAACAAAATATTCCAATTATTATTAATAGAGCAGCAACTTCAGGAGTTTTCTGCAATGCCCAAATATGTCAAATTATTGTATGAAGCGTTTGTGGCAGAGTGGAAACTTTTCTTGAAAGATTCAATTTTCAAGAAGCTAGCATTGGTGGTGAACGGCCATTACATAGCACCTTACTGGTCTCAGCGATCACTAACATCCCTTCAGCGTTCACCCGATTACTGTACATGTATAAATGCACACATTAAACGTTTGGAATAGAAACAAGTATCACAGAAGCTTGTTTCTCTGAAGCTTGTGTCACAGAAACATCCTGTTTCAGCTATTGCTTGTTTTATGCTAAGTGGTGTGCACAGACATTTTGGGGGTCAGGTGCTCGTGAAAAGAAGTACTAGTGTGAGATTTGTTTACAGGCACATCTTGGACGTCTGGAATAAATGTAGGTATTTCAAATTCAAATAAGCTGCTGCTGGCCACGCCCCCTCATCTCAACGTTTACACTCACACGTGAAAATGGCTGCAAACAGAGGCGCAATTACACACCTTTGAAAAGCAGAAGTGGAGCCTCTTGCACAACCAACAAGGATGCATCAAGAAGTTGCTGGGTGGTATGTCGACAACAAAATACATGTCTTTTCCAGCAGCCATTGTACATCGGTAAAACCAGCTTACCAAACCTGCTGCACCTCGGCGTGGGTTGTGTTGGACCCGTACTCTATCTCACGAGGGGTCGTCTCGAATAATGAAGAAAGCAGAGTTAACTTCAACCATCCAGTTTATTAAAGCAAAAATATGTCATGGCAACTTATAGAGACAACAGAGAAATAGTTTAACGTTACAGTGCTGGACCAGAGCTATGAGTCATTAAGGGACAACACACAGAAAACATGTTTAGTTTCCTTTTACTCCTACTTTAGCTACGCCCTAAAGTTGGCATTCCCCTGTGAGGTAATTTCCTTAACCTCATCTGTATGTGAGAGTGTGTGCATAGATAAAAGCAAGAACTTTCAAAATAAAACCATCGTAACACATTATATGAACAAAAAGCTGTCTGATTAAAATAATAAAAACTTAAGAAAATCAAAAATCTAAACATACAAACCTAAACCTATAACAGTTGCTAGGTGACCGTATAGGCTTTGCTGGGGTTGGTAGGTGATGCTCAGTGCCTACTGATTTGTGACTTTACATCGCCGGATTTTGAAATGGCTCATTTTCCAAATTCCAAAAGAAAAAAAAAAAATTACTTATTGTCAAAATTGTGTGTTTTTTTAAGTGTTTTGGTGTTTTTGGAAGCAGTAAAAACCCAAACGGAAGCACAAAAAATTTGTAAAACTCACATTTTGTGTAATACATTCCCTTGAGCAAAATCTGACGTTTACAGCTCTGAAAAAAATTAATAGACCACAGCAAAATGATCAGTTTCCCTGATTTTACTTTCTATTGGTATACGTTTAGGTAAAATCATCATTGCTCTTTGATGAACTACTGACAACATGTCTCTGAAATTCCAAGCAAAAAGGTTGAATTTATATGCAGAAAATGAGAAACGGTCAAAATAACGTAAAAGATGCAACGCTTTCGGGCCTCAAATAATGCAAAGAAAACAAGTTCATATTGATTTAGAAGCAACAATACTAATGTTTTAACTCAGGAAGAGTTCAGAAATCAATATCTGGTGGAATAACCAGGAGGTTTTCAATGGGCTTCAGTGCAGTGGGCTCTTCATTTTTTGTCCCAGAGCTGGATAATAGTTGGACAGGAAATACTTCACAAGAAATACTTCATATATCCATAACCCTAAGTTAGTTTGATAGATCAGCATTCTTCTCTCTTGTCTAAGACAGAGCGCAGAAGGCATAGGCAATGGTACCACCACTGCAAACCGTGCCAGTGTCCAGCATGTGGAGTTTACCCCCAGTAACACAGTGAAGAACAACATCTGGCCACCTTGACAACCATACACTCCACGGTTTCAGTAGCAACCCAGCGTCTTGTAAATCAGCTACTCCAAAACTTCCTCTGTGCCTCGGAAATCTTGGTATTTTGACTGGCTGTCAGACGCTCCAGAAACGGCGAGTAACACCATCGCTTGACTCACGATCCAATCCCTCCTGCCCTCTGGTGCCTTTTCTAGGCCGGCTCCTCGCAAATCAAATAATCCTTTGCCGATTTGCATGTGTATCAAATCACATTCAAATCTGCGTGCGTAGCTATTTTAGTCAGTGAGCGTGTTTTGTGTAACGCAGCTGTTTACCACATGCATCTGAATGAAATAGAGCCCATTCAACAACCCAGTCTGTGAGTTCCACACTATTGAGGGTTGTTTTCATTTTGATCTGATTTGCTACCCTGAAAGTTTGAACTCTTGGGTGAATTTGATCGAGATCTGTTTGCAGGATCAAAGTGTTGGCTTGATACAAAAACATGAGCAGAGTAGTTCTCTGAGGATGAAGGATACATGATTCAATAATTTCTGAAAAACCGTCAATATCAAATAAAAAAGTCTTAATTTTATTGGTCGTGCCTGACACATTTGAGTTCATTACAGCCCACTCCACCCTGACTAAAGTTAACTCATGCACATTACAGTCCGTTACACTGACACATCAGCAGTTTAAAACGTCCCAAGTGAGATGGCTCCATGCTGGTTCCAAATATATGTACACTAACTTCTGAATTTTCAATTATTTGAGTGTATTTTACATTAATAAAACTCTGACTATACCAAAACGTCACACTTAATATGGGCCTTTGAGTTTAACGTAAGGTAAAATGTTTGTAAATCATGCATTCGTTACAAAACCACCCAAAAACTCTCCTGCCCCCTGCAACAAAAAAAAACAACAAAAAAAACAGTCGGTGCCCTGGGCTACTGCCCCTTTAAGTCCTTCCTAAAGTACATATGTAACATATGTGAAGCTCTGGAAAAAAATTAAAGAGATCACTTAAAATGATCAGTTCCTCTGATTTTACTTTTTATAACTATATGTTTGAGTAAAATTAACATTGTTCTTTTAGTCTATGAGCTACTGACAACATGTCTCTGAAATTCCAAGCAAAAACGTAGCATTTATTTGCAGAAAATGAGAAACGGTCAACATAAAGAAAAAGATCCAGTCCTTTCAGAGCTCAAATAATGCAGAGA